>DF359369.1:28306-39555 GCA_000787875.1 Solanum virginianum
GATCGAGGTGCCAAGCCCTCAATAGATTACCTGGGCATACAACCCCTCCGAGCTAGGTTTGGTCATCCCCACGACTATAGAGATAATATCATATATATATATATACACTCCTTCCATCATCATATACATACATTCCATTTCATCATCATTTCATTATCATATAGTCATTCAACTCATAAGACATGCATTGGAACTTTAATTCCTTAAGAATCCAACCAGACGTTTTATCAAACACTTAGAGGGTGTCCAATATTAGTCTAAAACCATGCAATTCAAGAGTGAAATCATGCTAGAAAAATCAGTGTAAAGCCATCAATAGATACTTGGTAACACCCTTAAGCAATATCCATCAAAACGCTTCATCAATTCTCACAATAGACTATAGATTCATAGCTCCAAACATAGTAAAACAGTCACAATTTCATAAACCCCAATATAGTATGCAGTGAATTTCATAATAAATAAGACCTATGAGTAAATCTTCTTTAAATCATGCAAATTTTAAGAAAAGAAAGCTTGGGAATCATGGGTTAAAGATACCCATGAAAGAAACCCACGTGGATAAATTAACTTTAAATTATGCAATTTTGAGTAAAGAGAGCTTGGGTATCATGGGTGAAAGGAACTCATGAAAGAAACTCACATACCTTAGCTTTGGAGATGAACTTGATGAAGATTGGAGATGGAGAGTTGATGCTTGAGAGAAAATCCTTAAATCCGGAGAGGATTTTAAGACTTGAGTTTAGGAGTAAAATATTTGGCTAAGTGTTTGAATGAGTATTAGGCAATATTTAGAATGATATGAAGGTGAAAATGGCTAAGTATAGGTATTTTCACGTTTAGAAGCACTTAGGCCCAAGACTTTTTAAGTCTTGGACCGAAGTCAAAACTGGACCAAAAATAACACGCTCCAAGGGCGCGAAAAGCTCACTAGAAATGCATCTTTTGAAAAATTGAAATTGCTAATCGTTTGCTTTAAATCGGGGTTAGACCCATTTTCCATTCAAAATGACCCCTTAAATAAGAATATGAAATTGGATTTTCAATATCGCGCATGGATTTTGAGATATATAAAAATTATGATTTCGGGCACTTCCGAGGCACATTTTTAGGCACTTTTTGGGGTCATTACACTTTTCATGCCCTAAAGAGTCTTTACATAATGCTTATTACAAAGCCTTGTAACTTATGTTCTCACAGTCCGCCATAAACTTCAAATTTGTCCTGAACACATTGTAATATTTAATTTAATAAATTAAGTAATTTAAGGATAATGCAAAATTAAAAGTAATTTATTACCTTAACCTTATACCACATTGCTTCTCCATGTTTTAAAGCAATATTCTACTAATTTTCATCTCGAAATGAGATACTGCTCCTCATGATCAAACCGGAGTAATTAACAATATCTCTAGCTCCGGAACCCGCGACTCTATCAATGTCATCTGGAATAACTATATTGATTTTTCCTCCATATTTGGTTTTAATATCAATAGACTTTGATTTATATTTTCTTCTACCTCCCTTTCTGTTGATGCTAGAAACTATAAAGCAATAATCATATATCTTTACAATTGATTTATTAGAAATTCAATTGAGATAAAAAGTATCAATAAAAGAAATGTAAAGTCACGTTCTATAGTGTATCCACTAGAAATTAAGCTAAGATTTTACATAACTAAGAAAAAAATTCAGTCAGAACCAAATATAATGCAATAATTAGAAGCCTAAAGGAAGTATACACAAACTAACGACCCATCAGATACCAACTAACAATGGAAAAGTAACGAATAAAGAGTTCAAGGAATCTTACTTTCCACCGTTTTGAAAAATAAACAAACTCAAGACTCATCATCATATACCAACTAACAATGCACAAGCAAAGAAAGAAATTATTAAGGAATCTTATTTTTCACTAGTTGAAGAATATGAAAATAGTCATGAGCAGTTCCCATGTTCTTATTTGCAATCAAAATGGAGTTTTGATTAAAGAAAAGTATTCTTTGATTAACCAATAATCCCCAAAATCTTCAACAAAATTCCTACTCTTTCTATAACTTTCTTCTCCTTTTCACCTACTTTTTAGGCAACTTTACAAAATTCCCTGAATTGAAATGGAGCTTTAGACATTAAAAAGAAGAATAAATAGAAAGATAAGTTGTAAGAGTAATCTGTTTTTATAGTTTTTGAGACTATATTGAATCTGTTTTCCTTAATCAAAATAATGCTAGTCTTCTGTTGTTTACTACTATTTTCTATTGGTAACAGGTAGCTACCAGATAGAAAACTAGTCAATCATTAATTCTACTAGCGAACGAAGTGGACTAACCTGCACCAGTTTCAACCTCTGGGGAGGGACGTATACTTTCTTCTAAATTTTTGGATGATTCCATCTTTGGAGAGGTTCACTTGATATTTTTCCTATCTGTAGTGGTCCTTACCTTAGATTTGATGATTGTTCCATCTCTAATGATATTTCAGTAATTCTTATTGGTTGTGGTTGTGACTGAGATTCAGTTCTAGAACTTTCTCGTCCTTGAAAATTGTCACATCCACTTCTTATACCCCTCTTCCACTTTTACCTCGTCCAGTACCTTTCATTTTCTACAACCTATGAGTAAAAAAGAAAAGTATCAGATTTAGAAATTAAAAAATATACATATATCTATCAGCTAAAACAACTTCAATTCATAAAATAATGTATTAGATCAATAAATTTTTAAAAAAGTATGATATTTTGCTAACAATTATAACTCTGTTGATGGAAATATGAGTCACTTAATCATCTCCAAATGCTTTCTCTATTTATAAAGTTAAAAGCTACAGACATTATAAATTGATTTCATGTCAACTTAATCCAAACAAAATACAGAAAACTTCTCGAAACAAGATATAGATAGATATTCAATTGTCTCTGTTAAGCATCTTCAAAATGAAGTATCATTGTCCTCTTCATCATTATCATCAATTAACTCTTCTTCGCTTTCTTCATTCTCTGAAATATCTATATTATTGTCATCAATAAAAGTATCTTCCTAATTTTCTACATCATTGGGAGGCAAAATAGTTTCTGGTTAAATGTCACTCCTATGTAAAGACACCTCAATATCATTTTCTTGATCATTAGTATGCAAGATATTACATTCCACTTCTTCTTGTTGATAAACATCTTCATTCATTAATTCTTCTACTTCAACTTCAGGCATGTTAAAAAGGTCACGAGGATTTGTCTTTACAACAACTAGCCAATCTTTATTAATCATGTCATCCAAGTAAAAAACTTGTTCAGACTGAGATGCCAGCACAAATGGCTCATTTGTATTCAAAGCACAATGAGTATTCACATTTGTAAAACCATATCTGTCAATCTTGTATCCTCTTCCAAGGCGAGCCACATCCCACCAATGACACTTGAATAGATAAACTTTTCTATTTTCCACATAACGCAACTCGCATATATCCTCCAATACACCATAATACTCCGTATTAGAGTCTGTATCATCTCCTCTCATAAGAACTCCACTGTTCTGCATTTTTCTCACAAGCTCTTTGGTTTGAAACCTAAACTCATTCACCATAAATATTGAATATCGATGCACCAATGGTTCTAGACTGACAGCTAAGCTTATGAGCTCATCTGATGTGCGTTCTTGTGCAGATAGTACAAATATCTACAAAAATAAACAAGATTTGTTCTTATCAAGATGCCAATATTATTAGTAAAGTGTTCTTTGAGTAAACACTTACACGTGCACGAAATCAATCAATAAACTCATTATTATGCATCCCATGATGTCTCGTTGAACCTTGTATTTCAATCTCTCTCATGTATTCCCTATATTTTGTGTTAGTTAAAATTAATTAAATCATCTCAATATTAAATTATATTTAAATTAATAAGAGACTTACTCCATGAATTTTGAAACCTCTTCACAATTTTGAAGAATATACATACATGCTTGGTTGAACTCATCATGGGGTAGTCTCATTCCAACTGAAGTCCCTTTTGTTTGCCTAGTTACTTTGAAGATTGACATCCCACCATTTGATTCAAATCCATCATTTTTTGTTGGTTCATTGAATTTGATTGGGATATTTTTTAAATATCGTGAGTAGAATGTAAAGTTTTTCCTTGACATATGACCTTCAGCAATTGCACCTTCTAGACGACCTGGATTGCAAACATCTCCTTTAAGTGTTCGCAAATACCTATATATAGACTTTTTATTAATATATTATAGAATATGACGTTATAAAAAAGCATTGATTTTCAAACTTTAGAATGATATGTTACCTCTCAATAGAGTACATATTCCGGTATTAGGCTGGTCCACAAAGTTTTGCCTAGCTTGCCAAGTTGATTAGCAAGTGAATCATCAAAAAATGCTGGAGGAAAAATCATTTGAAGTTTGCACAATATGATAGGAATTTCAGCCTCTAGGATATCAAGATCTTCAATTGTCAGGCACTTAGAGTATATATTCTTGAAAAATCTACCTAAGGTTATAATTGGTTCACACACTTCCTAAGGAAACAAACCATGTATAGCTACTGGGAAAATATCTTGCAATAATACATGATGATCATGACACTTCAATCTATGTATTTTCTTTTCAAGTACATTAACACACCTTGAAATATTTGATGAAAAGTCATCTAGAACCTTTAAATTAGCTAAGAAATGACATAACTTCAACTTCTCTTCGGGGGACAATTCATAATAAGCTGCCGGCAATAAAATATTATCTTCATCCTCAATTGGATGCAACCCCTGCCTAATACCACGGTCCACCAAATCATATCTACTTTTCAATGTGTCCTTTGTCTTACCAACCATACTCATCACAGTTGATAAAATATTATCAGACACATTTCTTTCTATGTGCATCACGTCAAGGTTATGTCTTAATTTAAGACTCTTTGAATAAGGCAATTGAAAAAAGATACTTTTCTTCTTCCAATTATAAGCATTGTTAAAAACATTACGCTTTCGCCTTTTCCCTTTACCAAAACTCACATCGCCCAAATCTTCTAATTGCATAAGTGCTTCTTCACCTATTAAAGAGCTAGGTGTGACCCCCATTTCCACTTTTCAATCAAATAACACTCTATTTTTGTGCCATGGATGGTTCAAGGGAAGGAAGCAATGATGGCCCATATAACACAACTTATTGCGTAGGGGAATTGATTGTGTATCCTTATGGCAACAAGGGCATGCAAGCCCCCCTTTTGTTGACCATCCTGAAAGGTTTCCATATGCAGAAAAGTCATTAATTGTCCGCAGGAGAGCCACATGCATAAGAAAATTAGATTTTGAGTATGCATCATAAGTCTCTACTCCATCCCATAATTCTTTCAACTCTTCAATCATGGGCTGTAAGTATACATCAATATCATTGCCTGGAGACTTAGGGCCTTGAATAAGAAGTGTCATCATAAAATATGGATCTTTTATGCAATCACATGGTGGAAAATTATATGTAACTAGAACGACGGGCCAAATACTATGATTGGAACTCATATTTTCAAAAGGTTGAAACCCATCACTTGCCAAACCTAATCACACATTTCTTAACTCGACTGAAAAGGTAGGGTGACATTCATTAAAAGATTTTCATTCAAGTGAGTCAGATGGATGACGCATGACATTGTCATTAATATTTTCCTCCTTGTGTTATCTCATCTTCTTTGAAGTCTCTTTTGCCATATATAATCTTTGAAGCCTTGGTTTGATTGGAAAGTATTGCAATACTTTATGAGCTACTTTCTTACCTTTGGGTTCCATTGGCTTCCATCTAGTCTTGCCACACTAAGGACATGATTGAGCATTGGCATAATCACTCCAACATAAAATACAATCATTTTGGCATGCATCTATTTTTGTATACCCCAAATCTAGGTCACGAAAAACTTTCTTTGCTTCATAGAAAGAAGTAGGAACAAACGGTCCCTCAGGAAGAACTTTTTTAAAGAAACTTAATAACTCATCCGTTGATTTGTTGCTCCAATGATTAAGGCACTTCAAGTGAAGTAAGTTAACAACAAAAGACAACTTTGAGACTTTTGTGCAACCAGGATAAGCTCTGTCTTACCATTTTCTAACAATTTGTAGAACTTTGTAGTATTCATATTTGGCTCTTCATTTCTCTCCGAAGAATTAACATTATTCTCAACATTCATATATCCACAAGCATCATGAATCATTTGAGTAATGTCATCCTCTACAGTGTTATCAACTTCCATTTCATCATTACATGCGATATTAGAATTTTCATCCCTAACCATTACTTCTCCGTGCAAGTCCCACACATTATAGGAATTCCAGAAGCCTTTCTTCAATAAATCACCTCTTACATCAATTCTTAGCTTGAACACATTGTTCATACATCCTTTACAAGGACATCGAATCATAGTGTTTACCTCGGATTGACTGAATGTCCAATTAAGAAAATCTTCTACTCCATCTCTATATTTTTTGTCAACTCTATTCCTAATATTCAACCAACTTTTATCCATTCTCATTCCAACAAAAAAATTAGTAAGTTAATTAACTCAAATTATATTCATGATGATAAATAATCGACAGAGAAGTGCGAAGTAATAACTTTACAAGAAAATATCAGTAAGTTATCAGGTAATTTTTTTCATATTAGTAGCACTTTCTGATGCACTCACAATTTATGTAGTGGTTTCAATAAAAAAAATATAGATGGACTATCTACTAAAAAAAATTTTTTTCACAAAATAGACCAATCTATAACTTATAATCAGGGATCTCTAAAGTATATTTTTCATCAGGTATGTGCTCAAATCTCTTTATGGGTATAAGTATTTTTAGATTTCCCATCTAATTTCAATAACCCAGTTGATTATTTTTTTGAAAAGAGGTTATGTAAAGTTGAAGAAGAAGGAAGAGAGTTCCTAGTTTAAAAATCAGTGCTAGGGTAAGAAGTTCAACATTCTAAAGGATTGAACCAATTCATCTGTTTGAAGTATGGAAAATCAATTCAAGGGATGCTAAAAAGTTGAAACTTCTAAAGACATTTTTGTATTCTGTATTTCTCAATCTTGCGAGATAAGTTACAAGGTGAAAGTTCTAATGACGTTTTTGCATTTTATATTCTTTATCTTGAAAGTCAACTATGACTTGTCTCTTTCTCTTGGTAAAGTGAAAGTTATAATTTGAATCCTATCTAAACGTCTTTAATATGTATTCTCCTTTAACTGTTGCGTATAGTATGTTTGATAATATTCTTTTTAGAATTCTTTGTGTTTTTTCAAACTCTAGTACAATACTTGCTCGGGACACCAATATTTAGTAGAGACAGGATGTATGTTTCCTAATACCTTTGGAAGCCATTTAGTGTTTTTCTGATCCTTTTCCTCCTTAGAGATCTCTAAACGAGAGGTTTAGTTTGCAAGAAATGATAGAGTAACTTACAAATGCATCAAAATTTTTCAGAAACAAAAGCATGATGTCTTCTCTTCTTTTATATTCCTCCTCAAAAAAAGCATAACAAGTACTGATACGACTGATAAGTATATTTGTACTGAGTACATACTGATAAATATAACACAGAGTTATTTTATGGTAAGAAGCTCTCAAGAAAAAATACAACACAGTCACAAACAAAGTTAGACGTGCCCATTTGCTAAATTGTACTATTCAATGAATCATCCTAAACTATCATTTTCAGTCTTAACAAAAATAAAGGAATAAAAATCAATTGACATGCATAATAGAAACAATTACCTAGTATAGTTTATAGTTCATTTAACAGTCTTTATATGTGAATAAGGGAGTCAAAATAAAAGTTTCAGTTATGAACATGATATATTATCATTTATTCTTTTAATTTAATAAAATTAAGCACACATTCAGAAGGCGTAATAACAAAATGTTACTCTTGCATTTAGTACCCTTCAGGAGACATCAACATCTAATGACTTCGTTATTAGCCAAACTTGGCCCACTGTGAATTGAGTTGTTTACATCTTTATCGCCTTTTATATTTGTGGTTTTGACTGGTTAAAGAATTGACATCTTTGTTGGAGAAAGAAATATTCACAAATATTCTTTTCAACCATCGTCATCAACTTTCTAATTACAAGTAATGTATGTAAACATTTTAATTTCCTTTATTTTATTCCTCTGTTGTACTCTGTATATTCTCTTCTTTCTTCTAGTAACTGCAAATGAAACATAAATGAATCTTGATTTTATAAGTAAAAAAATCATATAACACTAATTTGTGGTATATTCATTTTGTGTGCTTTAGTTGACAGAAGTTACAGATGGGTCTATTATGTAAAAAAAAGTTTTTCGTATTAGATACTCCATCTGCATTTTTGATTGAAACAACTATGTAAATTATGAGTGCATCAGGAAAGCACTATTAATATAAACAAATACACTATCTGTTACTTGAAAAATGCCACGAGATCAGTAGAATTGAACTGTTTATTACCACAGCGGAATGTTTGCTTGTACTTTGCTAGATATTCACCAAAAATACAGTAAAGTTATGCCAATAACATGCTGAAAAATTGGCTCCCATCAGGCAACTGTCCCTTTCATATGTTTTTATGGGTTATTATTTTATATTGAAGAAACTCCAGCAAAAGGGAACCTAATTCCTATATATTTCACCAACAAATACACTTTTTCTTCCTATAGATCGAGCAAGAGGAACCCATATACATGTGAAAATATTTTTCTTCCTCCTTTTTTCTAAATCTACAGAATACCCATTTCGTTTCTTTAGCTTTGTGAAGAAGAGAGCGTACAACTGAGAAGGAGAATAATTTTTTATTTCTCAGAGCATTTGATTTTATTTTCCTGATGTTTTATTTTATTTTTAAAATTTAAATTGATTCAATTATTATTAGTCGCCACGAGGTCGCTATAAAATTATATTTAGTGGCGACATTTCATAAGTTGCCACTAAATATTTGGAGCCAAAAATTTCATTTTAGTATTACTTTATAAATTGAGAATTAGTAACAACTATTAGTGGAAACACAAAATCACTTGCCATTAAAACTAAATATTTTGGAGCGACAGTGTATGTAGCAACAAATAGGGTCGCCACTAAATGTCGTCACAATAAATCTTATTTCTTATAGTGAGGGAATCAAATCCCTATCAGTTTTTCTTATAAATTTTATCGAGAAAACATTGAGCAGCAATTAAATTAACTAGTGGCATTGCATTGAGAGTGGCGAAGCCTTTATCAGCATTTGTATAGAGTGTTCATTATAAATAGGGGATGTTCATGGTTTAGATAAAAATCGATCCAAATTGAAGAAATAAATCAAATTGATTAAATAAATGAATTTTATTTGGGTTTGGTTTATTTTGATTTTAGTTTTTCAAAAATCGATAGTGTTTAATTTGGGTTTGGGTTTATTTGAAAAAATTGAAGAAATAACCAAATCGAACTGATAAATTATATACATATATTTTATACATAATACATTATTTATAAAAATAATTTTTCTTATTTAATCTACTTATGAAAATATAAATGATCAAGATGAGAACATTTATCTTATTGTTTTCATGTATATGAATGTATGTGACAATTCTTGGTGGGAATAGAATGTCACTATCACTTCCTTCTAGGCCAAAATGGTGAATGTTAAAACTTTTTTCACAATAAATTTAATGATTGAAAATTCTATAATATCGGTCATTCTGACTATTTTTCATTTTGAATGAATCGTTGTCACTTTTTCTACATTTTAAAGGTATCATTGTTTTTATTTTGTGTATGGTTAAAAAACCGAATAACGAAACGAAATCGAAACCGATAAATGTATATTATAATTTGGTTGGGTTGGTTTTGAGAATTTAAAAATCAAATTAAATTGATTTAGTTTTGATTTTGACCAATAACCGATCTAAACCGACCGGTGAACACCCCTATTTATAAATACTCATGTTTATTATTGCCACTAAATACAATATAAAATACAATATAGTGGCAGTTATATTATTACTGCAAAATCTACTATTTGTTGTAGTGTTGTGTCGGGTTAATACAATCTTTGGATGTGGTTTTCTAGGAGGAGAGTTTGAGATTGTCTTCGTAGCTTGCCGAAGTGGCTGGGGGCGTCAACGCCATGGCTTTGTGCAAGCATCGTTGTCAGAACAAGGTGAACCTTAGCAATTATTAGAGGCACGGAGAGAAAAAAATTTAGAGAGAAATATTCTACACAATGCTAGAGTAGATGAAGCAGAGAGTGAAAACTAGAAAAATTCACAAATAATAATACTCATTCTATACAGTTTCAATTTTACTTTCAAGATAACATCCACTTTCTAATTACATAGCTAGAACGTGAAAATTCTCTTGCAGAGACATCCAAAATGTTCACTCATTGCCAGTTTCGGAAACACTCACATGCCTAAGGAAATATAACTCGAGAGCGCAAATATAATTAAACTTTAGGGTGGTGTGTGCACTTGAGACAATTGTATACTGCACTTGTCTCTTGCTTTTGAAAGCCAAGACCCAAACAAAGTAGAATGTCCAATAAAGGAAAATAACTTCACTGATTAAGCACTCAAGGAAATCTAGAATACAATTTACTAATAATAACGGTTTGTCTTATGGATTCCCAATTAGTCCAGAATGAAACGTTTTCTCAAACACACAGAAATTAGGAGATTTAATGTTTATGATAGCAAATCCATTGAGCATATATATAATATTAATGTTATCAGAATCACGAGCTTTTCAAGGCAACCAGCCAGCCATGTAGTTATTCACACTTGGCCCTGCTCCTCCTACTGTTATTTGATCATTCTGAAACCTGACATAAGATTAGATAAAACAACTATTTATAAGTTTTGCGGCAGACAACTGCCCACACTGGCATGCATGGATGAGTGTGGAATATCAATTTTTAGTATATTTTGAATAATTTATACCAAGTATCCACAAGCATTTCACACACAATACATTTACTATAAACAAATTGTTGTGTTAAATAGACCGGATAGAGCAAGAACACAGCTAATAATTTGAGAAAATAAAGATAAAGAATAATAGAATACACAAATTTACGTGAAAAACCCCTAAACAAATTAGGGTTAAAACCATGGGCAAGGACAGAAGAATTTCACTATGAAAAATAATAGGAATTATAAACTCTCAAATTATAAAGGAGAAAACTATGACAATTCTCTCTTTATATTTGGAGCAACTAATCTCTCTATATTTTTCTCTAACTCTCTCAATATG
>DF359369.1:42828-58405 GCA_000787875.1 Solanum virginianum
AAGGTGCTCCGTCACTGAAGTAGATTCTGACATTCTCAGGGTGTAAAGTTTCCTCTTAAGGAATATTTTATTGTGTAATGACTTGGCCTCGTATAGTTTGGTGAGGTGGTCCTAAATCTCCTTTGCCGTTTTCTTTTCTTCAATACTGGACAAGATCCTATCTGCAAGTGCCAGATGAAGGTTTGCAAGAGCATTCCCATCCATCTCATTCCATTTATTGTCATCTATAAATGTTGTCGGCCTTTCACTGATAGCCGCAAGACAATTATCTTTTCTTAATACAGCCTTTATCTTTAATTTTCACAGTGAAAAATTACTCCCGTTAAACTTTTCAATCTCAAATTTTGCCGCCATTGCTTTTATCACAAACGGTGCCTTATAGCTTAAACAATGAACTGTAGTAAAATTTCTTGTCAACTAACCTGGCTCTGATACCAATTGTTGGAAAAAACAGACCGGATAAAGCAAGAACACAACTAATAATTTGAGAAAATAAAGATAAAAAATAATAGAACACACAGATTTACATGGAAAACCCTAAACAAATTAGGGTAAAAACCACGGGCACAGACAGAAGAATTTCACTATGAAAAATAATAGGAATTACAAACTCTAAAATTATAAAGGAGAAAACAATGACAATTCTCTCTTTATATTTGGAGCAACTAATCTCTCTATATTTTTCTCTAACTCTCTCAATATATTTTTCCTCTCTAGTTAGGATTCATTTTCTCTCCTTGAATGAATGATCTTTAAAGGATCAAACTACTCCTATATATAGGAGTAATTTGGTGGGAGTGATGGTTGTCAAATTTGACACAACTTCGGTAGCCAAGTTTGACACAACTCTAGGTAGCCAAATTTGACACAACTCTGGTAGCCAAGTTTGACACAACTCCAACGGCCAAGTTTAACACTGAACATGTCCCCTGTTCGACATAACGAAGCGAGGAGTGACATCCCTCCTGCTTCCAAAGGTTGGTGGCAGTTGTAAATAACCTATTGTATGATACCGATTATGCTTCCATGGAGGTCAGGAGGTACGACAAGGAAAAAAAAGCATGGGTTACCATTGGACGGTTGCCTGAACGGCAGGGCCCGTGCATGGGTGGGATCTGGCCTTTCGGGCTTGTGGTGACAATTTGATTGAAGTTGGAGGGCCCAGGGGCGAAGGGTATACTGAGGTGAATTCGTGGGTACTGCGTGAAGGGCCTCCAGAATGGAACTTGCTCGGCAGAAAGAGATCAAGTAGCTTTGTGTATAACTGCACAGTGATGGGATGCTAAAGACATGTGTTGGTTTTCCTATTCTATGTCAAATTAAGTTTTTAGTACTCATTGGAGATGTGTTTCCATTTTGAGACTTCTTTATGATGAATATGTGTAATCTGGGAAACTGTGGCATACTAGGTTGGCTTTTAATTTTTGGTTTAGTTATCCAGAATATGTTGTAAAGTACTAAATGCACAGGGGAAATATGGAAGGTAGAAGAAAAGATACTAATATTGTACTAGTCACATTCCGAAATGTCTAATTAACGATGAAAGAGTACTACCTTTCCACTACCTTTAGCTACTCGTTACACCTCTGTGAACTTCATGATGGATGTTTTGGGGGTACAAAGCTCTGAAAAATCAACATTTTTTATGAGGAACTCCAAAAGGTCTGAAATGTTATCATTTATCCTTTACATGCTCTGGCTACAAAATAAAGTGTTAAATACGTGGTGCAAAATGAAATGTATCCATTTTAATTCAGCAATAAAATGAAATAAAATTAGAAAATGGCTCTGTTTGTATTTTCCGAATAACATTAAACAAACATGTATTTGATGTGAAGGAGAATATTTTTGATGAAGAATCTTTGAAAAAATATTATATTGCATCGTAATACGATACAATGTATTTTCACTTCTCAATAACGATAATGACTTAATGAAATATCAGATACTATATATTACTCAAAGAATTCTAAAGGCAACTTTATAAATTATCGGATACAACATAATCTGCACCAATCCAGTATTATATCTCTTGACTTGTCCCTTCCAACACCCCAGATACAATACTCTAACAACATCGTATGATTCAAACAACTTAAGATTAATTGAAGAGTCCAAAAATCTATAAAGAACACCTTCCTTCAACATACAATTGCTTTATTTTGTATGAAAACATAGAATAATTATCTTTATCTCAACTCTCTTTTTCACTACACCAACTTCACTACATATATGTAATATTTATCCACACTTTTTTTTACTTACAGTTTGCAAAGAAAGAAACACAATTCTGGTTGGTTATTATTTTTTTCTCTTTCAGTTCCAAATCTTTTTTAGTTGACCAAGTCTTTAGGAAATAAGTTGGTTGGTCGAATAAAAATAGGCTAGCAGAATCTTTAGTGGTTAGTCGTTAAGTGATAGTAGGAGCTGATGGACTACTATCTTTATCTATTAATAAGATTCTATTTAACGAGTCCAGTTCTTGTAATTCAAGTATCAGTAAAATCTTAGCCAATTGAGTAGAGTCCAAATATTTTTTTCTCTCTTAAATTTTAGTCTCTGTTTACATCTATGGTTTCAGATCCTAGTTTGTGAAGAAACAAAACACACATACACAGAGAAAGTGTAGTAGCAACATGTGAGTCATTGAATCAATGAATTCTGAAAATTTTGTGCAGGCAGCCATTCCCCGCTTTGATGGTCACCATGACCATTAGAGCATATTGATGGAAAATTTTCTAATATCCAAGGAGTACTGACAAGTGGTTACAGATGGCATACAAGGACCAGCAGAAGGCACAACAGTGACAGATGCACAAAGAGCCGAAGCACAGGCAGCAAAGTTGAAGGACCTCAAGGCCAAGAATTATCTTTTCCAAGCAATTGATCATTCAATCTTGGAAACCGTCCTTTCTAAGGATACCTCTAACAAGATTTGGGATTCTATAAAGAAGAAATATCAGGGATCTACAAGGGCAAAAGAGGCAGCTGCTTCAAGCACTTCATTCAGAGTTCAAAACTCTTCGAATGAAATCTGGAGAGCCGGTTATTGACTATTTTTCACGGGTGATAACAGTTATTAGCAAGATGCGGATCCGCAGTGACAATTCAAGTGAATTTACAATTGTTGAAAAGATTCTTCAGACAATGACACCAAAATTTTAATTTTGTCATTTGTTCTATTGAAGAATCTCATGATATTGATACACTTTCAATTGATGAATCGTAAAGCTCTTTGTTGATCCACGAGCAGAAAATCACTCAACAAGAAAAGGAAGAGGTAGCATTGAATGCCTCAATAGAAGATAGCTCCGGAGGACAAGGATACAACAGGGGAAATGTAGGAACCGCGCGCACCCTCACCCCAACCCCGCATTAGTATGATATTGTCCACTTTGGGCCAAGCCCTCACGGATTTGTTTTTGGGCATCTCCCAAAAGGCCTCAGTCCGCTTTGGGCCAAGCCCTCACGGATTTGTTTTTGGACATCTCTCAAAAGGCCTCATACTAATGGATTGGGTTGAACCTATTTAAGCAGGTTCTACTTCTCCTCTTCCATCGATGTGGGAGGAGTTTGCTACCCTAACAAACCTCCCCTCAAACTCTGACCACACATAATCTCGTGACCTCCCCTCCAGCGATTATCATTTCAGATCTGCCACCATCTTGTACCGTCACAACAACCTGCGGGACACGCCGCCCGACCATTGATTCTTGTCAGGAAGACTTTCGACACAAGGCATTATCGCAGACCTCCACTCCGTTAGGTTACACCATTTGATCTGCCAATTCATCTTGCACTGCCGTTATCACTTAACGGGACACGCCGCCTTTACCATCATTTGACAGAAAGACTTTCGATACAAGACACCCTTGCAGGTCTTTGGTCCTGATGCTATACCGGTGACTCCGTACATGTCGGTCTATCACACCTGCCCTCCGAACCTAGGCTCTAATACCACTTGTAGGGACCGTGTGCACCCTTACCCCAACCCCGCATTAGTATGATATTGTCCGCTTTGGGGAAGCCCTCACGGATTTGTTTTTGGGTATCTCCGAAAAGGCCTCATACTAATGGATTGGGTTGAACCTATTTAAGCAGGTTCTACTTCTCCTCTTCCACCGATGTGGGAGGAATTTGCTACCCTAAAAGGAAAATCCAGAGGTAGAGGTCGAGGTCGAGGCAATAGTGGAAATAATCAGCAAAGTCAACACCATGACAATCAAGGCAGAGAAAAGGGACGAGGTGGGTACAACTGAAAGTCCTTAGACAAGTCTAAAATTGAATGTTATAGGTGCCACAATTCGGCCATTACAAATCTGAATGCCGAACAGATTTGCCTAAGGTGCGTGGAGAGTAATCTAATTTTGCTAAAAAAGAGGAAAAGGAGATAGCTTTGTTAATGGTTTACCACACGAAGAAAAAACAGACAAGAATTTATGGTACCTCGACTCCGAGTGTAGCAATCATATGAGTGGAGATAAGTCAGTTTTCTCCACCTTGGATGAATCTTTTTGAGATAATTCGAGAAGTTTGGGAACAACTCTAAAGTTGCAGTCATGGGAAAGGGGTAGGTTCTAGTTCAAACCAATAGAAATTTCACCCAGACAATCGCTAATGTTCTTTTTGTTCCAAATTTGAAGACAAATCTTTTGAGCATTGGCCAATTGCAAGAGAAAGGTTATGAAATTTCTATAAAAGATGAAGTCTGTAGAACTTGAGATGCCAAACTTGGCTTAATGGCTCACGTTAAAATGAGTAGAAACAGAATGTTCCCTCTCTACCCCCACAACATTAATCACACATGTTTTTCTGCCAAACTAAAGGATAAGGCATGGTTGTGGCATTTTCGTTATGGGCACTTGACTTTTAACGCACTTAGAACACTGCATCAGAAGAACATGGTGAACGGTCTTCCTCAAATTACAGCCCCTTTGGAAACATGTGAAAACTGTGTTGTTAGCAAACAACCTCGCAGTCCATTTCCACAAGGCAAATCTTGGAGAGCAAAGGCATTGTTGGAATTGGTACATTCAGACCTCTGTGGACCAATAAATTCAAATTCTAATGGAGGTAAAAGGTACTTCATAAAAAGGCATTACAACAAAATATGTTGTAGCTAAATATGAAATTTTCCATGGCTAAACACTTTAACTACACTATTTTTTTCGTAGCATTCGTAGCAAGATGTAGCGTGGCTAAAAGTTAGCTATAGACTTTACATGATCTGTGGCTAAGTATTTATATCTATTGCTATAAAAAAAAATTGTGTTCTAGCTGCAATGGAAAAAAATTTCCACAAAAAAATATATTTGTGGCAAATAATTTTATTCTTGTGCCACGATAAATAAATTTTGTAGCTATCTTCATATTGTAGTCACACGATATTATATTGTAGCAAAAGATTTAATTTACTTGCCACACAAACTTAAATTTTATGGCTAATGCTATAGATAAGTCTCGTGGCAATAGTACTCATATTTAGTTATGATTTAAAATATTTACAGCTATAAATTAAAATACTTGCCTCAATCATTTTCACATTGTAGCTGAGAGGTCATATCATTAGCCATGAAATATATAGCATTGAAGCTAAACAATATTTATTTACTACAAAAAAAAAATTAGCCATGTTCTTGATACGTGGCAATTCTAAAAATACATGTAGAGCCAAAAATTTAAAATTTCACAGCTAAAAATTTTATATTTTTTTGCCATTGATATATATATATATATATATATATATATATATATATATATATATATATATTGTAGCAAAAAACTTTTCTTCATTTGCTATGAATAAAAATGTGAAAATGTGTTATTATTTACGTGGTAATTTTGTATATTTAGCTATAAATTCAAAATTTCATAGCTGAAATATTATACCTTTTTGCAGCTGATATATATTGTACCAAAAACTTTTCTTCATTTGCTATGAAAAAGAAAATGTGAAAATATATTATTTGCGTGGCAATTTTGTATGTTTAGCTATAAATTCAAAATTGCATAGCTAAAATTTTTTCCCACTGACATATATTGTAGTAAAGACTTTTCTTCATTTGCTATGAAAAAAATGTGTAAATATGTTATTATTTGCGTGGCACTTTCTATAGCAAATAATTTAAAATTTTCACAAAAACATTTTTAGGTGTATTAATTCATTTATTATATGAGAATCAGATTATTTTGACATAAAAATTATAGACAATGATAGCATAATATTTTAAATGAAAATTGAACATATTACAAAAAATCAATAAAAGATCAATAATATTATTCAAAATAGTGGAACATTGTTTTACTCAAAACATACCAATATACTTTAACAAGAGAAAAACAATTGCTCATCTCTCTATCGCTTTGATGCTTTTTTCACTTCTCCAAAACCTGCAATAACAATAAAAATCAAATAAGAAAATGGTACAATAAATTATCCTTTTAAAAAATAAAATTGAATTATTAATATGTATGTTTTTCAAAATAAATCACATATTTTTAAATACTAATATAAAAAGATATAAATAAACTATTCACTATTAATTTGTATCATTTGATTGTCAACCTTCAGTGGGAAGTAACTGTCACGACCCAGACCTAGGACCTAGATGTGACACGGCGAATGGGAACCGGAGAGTCCCTAAACAAGCCTTAAGATGCCAAAACTCGCATCATCGGTTCAAAAGCGTACACAAAGTAAACATATAGTTCTACGGGGCGGAAAAGTAGGACTCACTCTATGGGGCAATTCGGGACTTAGGATCTTTCTATCACAACATATAGCCAAGCCATATATCACATAAACAACTCACACAACGATAGTTAAAGATAGCCAACCCATAACATAGAGTTAACCATTGCACATAGTATATAACGTAAAGAGGTTTATAAGGTGTCCAACAAAATGCCTCTACATGGATGGGTCGGGGGCCAAAACATTCCCGAGGCTCACCCTCAAATACATAAAGAAACAAAAGTATCAAAGATAGATAGATGGTGGATCGTCCTTGGATGATAGGACTTACCACTATAAGTATACTTGGAATCTGAGCGAAGCGTGAAACGGTGGATAATCAAAGTCCTCGGTCCCTAAATGGTGAAATCATATACGCAAGAGTATGCGTTAGTACGTTTGAATGTACTAAGTATGTGGGATGTAATGCATGAAACTTATCAAAATCAGCATTTTAATGTTAGATGACAAGGACACATATTATCGAAAGAAATATATAACAAGGAACGTAATATAACAAGATGTCATGAAACCAATAATGCATGAAGTGCAAATGATGCTCATATATATAGTGTATCTAGCAAGAAATGTAATATAACAAGATGCCATGAAGTTCATGATGCATGAAGTGCAAATGATGCTCATATTTAGTGGGGATGTGACCTCAACCGACATAAGTAATACCAAGCGAGCTATTACATGGAATCCCGATGAAATCCCCTCATCGGTAAAGAGGTGGTCTACTTGCCAAAGGTAAACCATACTTCACCTTATGAGCATCTCTATTTCATATGAAGCAACCTTCCTTATGAGCATCCCTATTTCGAATAGGATTTTCACATATAACATATTATATCATATCATTTCTTCTCCTTACGGGCATCCCCATTTCAGAGGCAACTTTTCTTACAGGCATCCCCATTTTAGAAAGGAACCTATGCTAAACATATAGTTCGAGAAAAGAGAGAGAACCCTCCAAACATCGGTGCTAAGTTGTCATCCCACAAGAATATATATACACACACACACACATACACACACACACACATGCTTCAAGAGACAATATTCACTTCCAAAATCATTTCAATGCATCCTTATATGGATGATGTAAGAATGGCATAAGTAATTGAGATTCAATCTAAAACCATCAATATAATAAGAAATTCAAGTGAAAACATAGTTAAATCCACATTTGAAATCATAATATAATCACCCCTCCTTAGATTCAAACATTTAAGGACCATGCATATTCAAATATTCCTAATAAAAATGTATTTCAATATTTCAAAGCTCAATTCATCTTTAAATCCATAAATAAATATAACCCATTCATTGTTGGAATTTAAGAAATCAAAATATTTTAAAACCCAAAATTAAAGTAAGAAAAATTCATGTAGATTTCTTGAAAATAGCTTGGGTCTCCTTGATTGGAAGTAACCAAGGATCAAAACCCACATACCTTTACCAAAAAGGAAGGAAACCCCAAGAAATTTGAAGAAAAGTTTGAGTCCCCAAGTCCAAATGTTGAAATCTCTAAGAGTTCTTTTGAGAGTTGTTTTAAGAGAGTTCAAAATGTGAGGAATGAGTTTGGAATGTTTGAAATAGGTTTTAGGTCTTTAGATGACCATGAAATATCATAGGAATCCCCAAAAGACCAATAGAAATTACTAAATTCACGAAAATGCCATTAATGAATTAGATAGAATTTTTGACCGGAGTCACCTCACTTGAGCTTACACGGGTCGTGTGGCACTCCACGGTCCGTGTGGTGTGCCCGTGAAACAACACTTGGACAATTTCTAGAAATTTTGGTCTTGAACCAACACTTAGAATTTTTCGCATGAGGCCCACCAAACAGACACATTTCACGAGTCGTGTGAAGCCACACGGTCCGTGTGGTGTTCCCGTCTCCCCAACCTTAGGAAATTTTTGTGGAAAAAATTTCAAGTCAGCAATCTATACTTAAAAAAATTTCACTCCAGAAGTTTCACAAATGGGCCTCACTAGCCGTCCCATGCCCCACGACCCGTGTCACTAGGCATGGCATGGCATTTAGCCACAAAGGCCTTTTCCACACAGCGTACAAGGCTATACGGCTTGTCCCAAGATCAGTGACAAGCCACACGACCCGTGTGACTGGTCGTGGCCCTATACTTGGCCCCCAACAAGCTCCAAACACAAAATTCAAGGCCAAGTGTTGTGCCACTGAGGGTCGCACGACCACTGCCAAGGCACACGACTCGTGTAGCCCTCTTTGGGATGACACTTGATCTAAATTTTGTCCGCAACAATTTTTCTCAATGTCCAATGACATCTACGATATTTCAAGAAAGTTACGCTGGAGACCCTTGCAGTGCCAGAATCCATTACTAACACCCATAGAAAATTATCGAAATCGCATGTTTCCTGTTCTTTGGCTCATATATTAATCCTATCAGGTGTCCCCTGCCACCGCTTAGCCACTTGGACCTTTTGCATGGCTCATTGAGGACCCACTCATATGAATTTTTAGGAAAGTTGTGTGGGAGCCCCCTGCAATACCAGAATCCATGGGCTAACACCTACAGAAAACTGCCAAAATCGCTTGTTTCTTGTTTCTTGGCCCATAAAATCCTACCAGGCCTCCCCCGCCACCGCTAGGCCACCTAAGCTACTTGTCGGGCTCATTATGGACCTATTCATATGATTTTTTGAGAAAGTTACATCGGAGCCCCTGCAGCGCTAGAATCCGTGGGCTAACACCCATAAAAAATTACCGAAATCACGTGTTTCCATTTCCTTGGCCCATAAAATCCTACCAGGCCTCCCCCGCCTCCGAGCAACCTAGACTCATTACGAACTCACTCGTATGATTTTTCAAGAAAGTTGCGATGAAGTCCCCTACAGCGCAAGAATCCATGCGCTAACACCCAAAGAAAAAAATCTGAAATTGTCTGTTTCCTGTTCCTTGGCCCATAAAATCCTACCAGGCCTCCCTTGCTTCCGTCGGGCCACTTGGGCCTCTTGCTGGGCTCGTTGCAGACCTATTCATATGCATTTTTTGGGAAAGTTGCGCCGGAGCCCCATGCAACACTAGAATCCATAGGCTAACACCCATAAAAAACTGTCAAAATCACCTGTTTCCTATTCCTAGGCCCATAAAATCCAATCAGGCTTCCACCGCTGCTACCCAGTCACCTGAGCCTCTTGCTGGGCTCGTTGTGGACCTAATCGAATGATTTTTTTAGGAAAGTTGTGCTGGAGCCCCCTGCAGCTCCAAAATTCGTGGGCTAATCCCTGGAGAAAATTACCGAAATCGCCTATTTCCTGGTTTTTGACCAATAAAATCCTACTAGACGTTGCGCACCATCGTCGGGCCACTTGGGCCTCTTGCTGGGCTTGTTATGGACCCACGTTTTGCACCATCGTCGGTGTAAATTTCTCAAGAAAGTTGCACCGGAGCCCCCTTCAACGCCAAAATCCGTGGGCTAACACCCACAGAGAACTGCCAAAATCACATGTTTCCTATTCCTTGGCCCAGAAAATCCTACCAGGTGTCCACGCCGCCGCTGGGCATCCTGGGCCTCTTGTTGGGCTCATTGCAGAATTACTCGTATGAATTTTTCAGAAAGTTATGTTGAAGCCCCCGATAGTGCCAAAATTCATGGGCAAACACCCATTGAAAATTGTCGAAATCCCTATGCAGTGCCATAATCTGTGGGCTAACACCCACAGAAAACTGCCTAAATCTCCTGTTTCTTATTCCTTGGCCCATAAAATTTTCCCAGGCCTCCCCTGCCGCTGCCGACCTACCTGGTCCTCTTGTCGGGCACATTGCTGACCCATTTGTATGATGTTTCTGGGAAGTTCACTGGAGCCCCGTGCAACACCAAAATTCATGGATTAACAATGATAGAAACTGCCAAAATCACCTGTTTCCTGTTCCTTGGCCCATAAAATCCTACCAAGCATCCCCTGCTGCTGCTGCTGGGCTACCTTGACCTTTTTTCGAGCTCATTTCGGACCAACTCGTATGATTTATTAGGTAAGTTGCATCGGAGCCCCCTGTAGCATCATAATCTGTAGGCTAAAACCCACTAAAAACTGTCGATATTTCCTATTTCCTGTTCTTTGGCCCGTAAAATATTACCAGCCTTCCCCGGCCACTACCGGACTACCTAGCCCTCTTGTTGAGCTTATTTGAACCCACTCATATGTCTTTTAAGGAAAGTTGCACCGGAGCCCCCTCGAGCGCTCGAATATGTGGGCTAACACCTCTTGAAAACTGCTGAAATCGCCTGCTTCATATTCCTTGGCACATAAGATCCTACCAGGCCTCCCTAGCCCATAAAATATTACCAGCCTTCCCTGGCCACTGCCGGACTACCTAGCCCTCTTGTCGAGCTTATTTGAACCCACTCATATGTCTTTTAAGAAAAGTTGCACCGGAGCCCCCTCGAGCGCTCGAATATGTGGGCTAACACCTCTTGAAAACTGCTGAAATCGCCTGCTTTATATTCCTTGGCACATAAGATCCTACCAGGCCTCCCTAGCCACTACTAGGCCACCTAGGCCTCTTATCGAGCTCATTGTGGACCCACTCGTATTATTTTTTGGGAAAGTTGCACCGGAGCCCTATGCAGCCCCAGAATTCGTGGTCTAACACCCATAGAAAACTGCTAAAATCGTCTGTCCCCACCGACGGTAGGTCACCTAGGACTCTTGTTGGGCTCATTGCGGATCCACCGGCATGATTTTTTCAGAAATTTTTGCCGAAAGCCCCTGCAACGCTAGAATCCATGGGCTAACACCCACAGAAAACTTTCGAAATCACTTGTTTCTAGTTCCTTGGTGTATAAAATCCTAGCAGGCATCTCTCGCCACCATAATTCCACCTAGACCTCTTGCAGGGCTTGTTGCGGACCCACTAGTATGATTTTTTGGGAAAGTTGTGCCCGAGCCCCTTGCAATGCCAGAATTCATGGGCTAACACCCACAAAAAATTGTTGAATTTGCGTGTTTCCTATTCTTTGACCCATAAAATCCAACTAGGCATCCCTCATCGCTGCTAGGCCATCTGGGTCTCTTAATGGGCTCACTGAAGACCTATTCGTATGATTTTTATGAAAGCTACGCCTGACCGCCTGCAGCGCTAAAATTCGTGAGCTAAAACCCACGAAAAACTATCAAAGTCGCCCATTTTTTGTTTCTTGGCCCATAAAATCCTACTAGGCCTCTGTCGTCGGTCTACCTAGGCCTTTTGCCAGGCTTGTTGTGGTCCCGCTCATTGGATGTTTTGAGATAGTTGCGCCGGAGCCCCTTGCAGCGCCCTAATTCATGGGCTAACACCCATAGAAAATTGCCAAAATCTCATGTTTCATGTTCCTTGGCCCATAAAATCCTTCCAGGCTTCACCCGCCGCTGCCAGGCCACCTAGGCCTCTTGCTGGTCTCGTTGCAAACCCACTTGTATGATTTTTTGGGAAAGTTATGGCAGAGCCCCCTGCAGTGCCAGTTTCCGTGGGATAATACCCATAGAAAATTATCGAAATTACCAGTTTCTTATTCCTTGCCCATAAAATCCTACCAGGCATCCCCTATCGCCGGCTCGTTATGGACCCACTCGTATGATTTTTCAGGAAAGTTATGTCGGAGCCCCTGCAGCGCCAGAATGCTTGGGCTAACACCCACAAAAACTATCAAAATCGTCTGTTTCCTGTTCCTTGGCCCATAAAATCCTACCAGGCCTCCCCCACTGCCGTCGGGCCACCTGAGCCTCTTGTCGGGCTTGTTACAGACACACTCATATGATTTATTTTGGAAAGTTGCACCAGAGTCCCTTACAGTGCTAGAATCTATGGGCTAACACCCGTAAACAAAATGCCAAAATCGCCTGTTTTCACTGGAGCCCCGTGCAACACCAAAATTCATGGATTAACAATGATAGAAACTGCCAAAATCACCTGTTTCCTGTTCCTTGGCCCATAAAATCCTACCAAGCATCCCCTGCTGCTGGCCGTTGGGCCACCTGGCCTCTTGTCAGGCTCATTATGGACCCACTTGTATAGATTTTTGGGAAAGTTGCATTGGAGCCCTTGCAGCGCCAGAATCCATGGGCTAACACTCACAAAAAACTACCAAAATCACCTATTTCTTGTTTCTTGACCCGTAAAATCCTACAAGGCCTCCCTCACCGCTACCGAGCTACCTGGGCCTCTTGTGGGTCTCGTTTCAGAGCCACTCTTATGATTTTTCAAGAAGGTTGTGTTATAGCCCCCTGCAGTACTAGAATTCATGGGCTATCACCCACAGAAAACTATCGAAATAACTTGTTTCTGTTCCTTGGATATATAATCCTACAAGGCGTCCCCCGCCACTGTCGGGCCACTTAGGCATCTTGTCGGGCTCATTGTATACGAACTTGTATGATATTTTGATAAAGTTGTGATGGAGCCCTTGCAACACCATAATTCATGGGCTAGCACGCACATAAAACTGTCGAAATCGTCTGTTTCCTGTTCGTTAGCCCATAAAATCTTGCAAGGCCTTCCTTGCCGTCGAGCCGCTTGTACCTCTTGCCAGACTCATTATGGATCCACTCGTATGATACTTCAAGAAAGTTACCAGAGCCCCCTGCAGCGCCAGAATCCATGGGCTAACACCCATAAAAAACTATCGAAATCGCCTATATCCTATTCCTTAGCCGATAAAATCCTACCAGGCCTCCCCCGCTGCTACCGGGACACCTAGGCCTCTTACTGGGCTCGTTACAGACCAGTAGTTTGAATTTTTAGGAAAGTGTCACTGAAACCCTCGACATCGCTAGAATTCGTGAGCTAACACCCATAAAAAACTACCGAATTTGCCTGTTTCCAGTTCCTTGGCCCATAAAATCCTACCAGGCGACCCCCGCTGTTGCCGGGCCACCTGGGCCTTTTATCAGGCTTATTATGGATGCAATCGTATGAATTTTCAAGAAAGTTGCTCCGGAGCCTCTGCAGTGCCAGGATCCGTGGGCTAACACCCACTGAAAACTGTCAAATACGCATGTTTCCTATTCCTCGGCCCATAAAATCCTACCAGGACTCCCTGCTACTATTGGGCTACCTGGGCCTCTTTCTAGGCTAGTCGTGGACCCAATCATATGAGTTTTTGGAAAAGTTGCACCGGAGCCCCCTAGAGCGCCAGAATTCGTGGGCTAACACCCACAGAAAACTATCAAAATCACCTGTTTCTATTCCTTTGCCCATAAAATCCTACCAGGCGTCCCCCGCCGCAGTCAGGCCACCTGGGGCACTTTTTGTGCTCTTTGCGGATCTACTCGTATGATATTTTAAGAAAGTTGAGCCGGTGCCCCCTGCAACGCCAGAAACCGTGGGCTAACATCCTAAGAAAACTATCGTAATCGCCTATTTTATGTTCCTTGGCCCATAAAATTCTATCAGGTATCCCCCACCTCTGCCAGGCCACCTGTACCTCTTGCTGGGATCGTTGCGGATCGACTTGTATGATTTTTTGGGAAAGTTGCGACGAAGCCTCCTGCAGCGTCAGAATCAGTGGGCTAACTCTTACAAAAAACTGCTGAAATCACCTATTTTTGGTTCCTTGGGACATAATGTCCTACTAGGCCTTCCTCACTGCTGTTGGCCCATCTGGGCCTATTATCGGGCTCATTGTGGACCCGCTCATTTGATTTTTCAGGAAAGTTGCGCTGGAGCCCCTACAGCTCTAGAATTCATGGTGTAACGTTGATGTGAGGGCAAATATACATATTTTTAGTCATTATTTACCTCATATTTAATACTTTTATTTATTCTTTTTGAGCATAAATTTTATGAATTGTGCTAAATTGTGTATTTTATTTGTAGGATTAAATTGACGCAAAAATAAAGAAATTTAAAGCTCAAACTAATTAAAAAGAGAAGATTACAGAAGAAAATTCAAGTAGACAGCTTAATGAATTAAATTGAATATAATAACATATATTATTATATACATATATGTATATGCTGCTTTGCAATTTGCAATTGCAATTTGATGGAAGCTGCCACATGGCAACTAACACGCGGAACCAAACATTGTTGAAGGCGGTGCACCACACATGAAGATTCAATTCCTTCCAATTTTAGGTTTCCCAATTTGTTTTAGACTCAATTATTTTAGTTGGGATTTCTTCCTACATCTAAATATTTTATAAAATTAGATTTTACATAATTTTGACTTAGAGAGAATAGGAGCTGCCATAGAGGCCGGAGAATTTTGGTTTCATCTTTTCTTCTCCATTAATATTTATTTTTACATTTATCTTTGAATGATTTTGTCATGCCCCAAATCCCATTAAGGCAGACTGGCACCTGTTGCCGATAAGGCCTGGGAGAACCAACCTGTACCTATGCGTTTTCTACATGCATTATAAGGAATTCTACCTTCAGTATGCCTTTAATAAAGTAAATAGCACTAACAAGCCAAAAGGAAAAGCATATGACTAGGCTGTTGGGGCCACGTTGTCTAAAATACGAGATATGACCACATTGTACTTTACAGTCTACAAAGCCTCTACATAATGATAAGTTATTTGATAAGGGTTGGGACAGGCCCCGCCTCGGCTAACTGTACAATACCAAATAAAATAAGCTCTAGAGCTGTAAAGCCCCGAAGCAACTTGGAGCTTGGTGACCACAACTGGATGTCCTGTACTCTTACTGGGATATACAATATGTGACATACAGATAACTATATAAGAAAATATGATAATGGAAAGAGTGAATTACACCAATAATGAAATGCGTATGAGATGAAACAACTTATGGACTTTATTTGGCAATAAGAACTCATGTAAGTTGGTATCCACATATGTATATAACTA
>DF359368.1:0-17461 GCA_000787875.1 Solanum virginianum
ACATTTCATATCTCGAATGTGCTGTTACAACAACAATATCGAGAAAAAGATTTCAAGAAATACTCTGAACTGATTTCTCATCTTCTCGTGGCTGAACAAAATAATAATTTATTAACAAAAAGTCATGAGAAACGACTGACTGGGTCAAAACCATTGCTTGAAATAAATGAGGTGAAGGCCCACTACGCTGGGCGTATAAGAGGTAGTCCTAGTCGTGGACGTGGACACACGTAGACGTGGTCATGATCGTAATTATGACTGAGAACAAAATTCTTTCCCTGGTTTTAGTCATCCACCAAAGAAAAATCAATATAGAAAGGGAAAAGAGAAAGATGGGAAACGTGAAATAATTAAAATAAATTATTTTTGATGTGGTGGAAGAAATCACTATGCACGTGATTGTCGAACTTTCAAACACTTGGTTGACCTTTATCAGGCATTACTAAGAAAGAAGGATAAGAATCCTAGAGTTAACTTTGTAGTCGAAGACCGTGTTGATTGGAACACTTAGATGTGCCAGATTTCTTCGAGCATCCTGAAGGAAAGATAAACACTTGATTGGTGATGACTCCGTGAATATAGAAGAATAAAATAGTGATGTTTAATATTTATCAATGATGATGTTATTAATTACTACTTATAATATTTGTTGCTGTTGTACTTCTTATAATATAAAATAATAGTGATAATAATATAAATATTTCTAAACTTCTATGTGTATGCTCATCAAGTCTCTTTAATGATATGTATGAAAATATGAATTTTTTCTAAATTTTTTGGTTCAAGTAATATAATAACAAAGAAAATATTCAATCAGAGAAATGTATAATTAATAAAGATTTTATTTTATTCTGAGCCTAAATTCGTCGAAGAATGTCGATGCAGAAATAATTACCCTAAATGGAAAGAAGCAATTCAATCTGAGTTATTCTTTGAAGATATGGATAATTCTCAAAGCAAGTTATCTAATTATGAAGACATTTGCTTAATTGATTCTGACACAACGCACATGATATTCAAAAATGAGAAATATTTTTCTCATTTAAGTATGGGTCGTATAAATGTTACTACAATTTCTGGTAGTACAAATTTGATTGAAGGCTTTAGGAAAGTCATTATTATTTTTTCTAAAGGAACAAAACTCACAATAAATAATGCTATGTTTTCACCTCAATCTCAGAGAAGTTTGTTGAGCTTTAAAGATATTCGTAATGATTTTTATATCAAGACAATTGATGAAACAGGTCTTGAATATATTGTTAAAACCAAAAATATCTCTAGACAAACATATGTTATTGAAAAGTTCCCAACATTATCTTCTGGGCTGTATTGGACAAATATTAGTGCAATAAGCACATTCTATTGTAAATAAAAAATTTATTGATTCAATACTTTTGCACTTTGGCACAATCGTCTGGGACACCCTGGATCCATAATGATGAGACGAATCATAGAAAATTCAAATGGTCATCCATTAAAGAATATGAAGATTCTTTTAAATGATGAATTCTCTTGCACTCTTGGTTATCAAGACAAGTTAATCGTGAGACCATCACAAATAAAGGTGGGAATTGAGTCTCCTGCGTTCTTGGAACGTATATATAGAGATATTTGTGGACCTATTCACTCACCTAGTGGGTCATTTTGGTACTTTATGGTGTTAATAGATGTATCTTCAAAATGGTCTCATGTATATTTGTTATCATCTCGCAACTTGACATTTATAAAATTATTGGCACAAATTATACGATTGCGAGCATAGTTTTCTGATAATCATATTAGAACAATTTGCCTTGACAATGCTGCAGAATTTACATCCCAAGCATTTAATGATTATTACTTATCAATTGGGATAAAAGTTGAACATTCTGTAGCTCATGTTCACACTCAAAATGACCTTACTGAGTCATTAGTTAAAAGATTACAGTTGATAGCAAGACCTTTGCTTATGAAAACTATGTTACCAACTTCTGATTGGGGTCATGTAATTTTGCATGCGGCGACTCTGATTCGTTGCAGACTAACAAATTATCATAAATTTTCTCCATTGCAATTGATTTTGGGTCAAGAATCTAATATATCTCATTTAAGAGTTTTTGGGTGCACTGTGTATGTGCATATAGCACCACCATACCGTACTAAGATGGGACCTCAAAGAAGGTTAGGAATATATGTTAGGTTTGAATAATCCTTCATTATTCGTTATCTTGAACCTCTGAATGGAGATATGTTCATTGCATGATTGCAGATTATCGATTTGATGAGACACATTTTTCAAAATTAGGGGGAGAAAATAGTGAAATCAAAAGAGAAATTTTGTGAAAAATCCATCTTTGTCTCATCTTGATCTACGTACTTCTATTTGTGAGCAAGAAGTACAAAAGATTATACATTTGAAAAAAATAACAAATCAAATGCCAAATGCATTTACTGATTTGAAATGGATAACTAAATCACATATACCTGCAGTGAATGTGCCTATCTGGATTGATGTCTGAAAAGGACCATCTGCTAGTATCACAACTTCTAAATCCCAAATACGCCTAAAGCGTGGTAGACTATTGCGTTCAAAGGATAAAATTCTAGAAAGAGAAGCGCAAAAAATAATAAAGATGATACTGCAAAAGAATCTCCTGAAGAAGGTCAAGACTTGAGAAATCCTGATATTCCTAAAGAATCAGTGAACTCGAGACTCAAGTGAATGAGAACTTCCAATAAGTTCTACTAGTGATGAGATAAATTTAAATCGATGAAAAGTTATAGTGGATAATATTTTTTGCGTATAATATTGCACTTAACCTCATGCAAGAGAGTGAAGATATTGAGCCTAAATTCGTCGAAGAATGTCGATGCAGAAATAATTACCCTAAATGGAAAGAAGCAATTCAATCTGAGTTGAATTCACTCTCTAAGCAAGAGGTATTGAACTTGTAGTCGAAACCCCTGATGGTATAAAATCAGTTGGCTATAAATGGATTTTTGTGCGAAAGTGAAATGAAATTGTAAGATACAAGGCACGCCTTGATGTACAAGGATTTTCTCAAAGACTCGGTGTTAACTATAAAAAACATATTCACCTGTTATGGATGAAATAACTTTTCAATATCTCATCAGCTGTACATGAAAATCTTGTACATCCATTGGATGTAATTATAGCTTACCTTTATGGTTCACTTGATAGCAAAATTTACATGAAAATCCTAGAAGGAGTTAAATTGCCTAAAGCATGTAATAAGTCTCGAGAAATGTTCTCAGTGAAATTACAAAGATCACTATATGGTCTGAAACAATTGGGGCGAATGCGATATAATCGCCTTATGAGTACTTGATAAATAAAAGGATATATAAATGATGTCATTTGTCCATGTGTTTTCATCAAGAAAATAGGATCAGAGTTTGTTATATTTGCTGTTTATGTTGATGATATAAATCTCATTGGAACTCCTGAAGAGGTCCAAAAGGTGATTGAATATTTAAAGAAAGAACTTGAGATGAAAGATCTCGAAAAGACAAAGCTTTGTGTGGGTCTGTAAATTAAACATTTAGCGGATGAGATTTTTGTTCATCAATCTACCTATATTAAGAAAATCTTAAAACGATTCTATATGGACAAAATACATCCATTAAGTACTCCAATGGCTATTAGGTCACTTGAAGTAAATAAAGATTCATTCCTTCCCCCAGAAAAGGATGAAGAACTCCTTGGTCTGGAAGTCCCATATCTCAGTGCTATTGAAGCACTTATGTATCTCGCTAACTCAACTAGACCTGATATAACATTCTTTGTTAATGTGTTAGCAAGGTACATTTCTTCCCCAACGTGAAGGCATTGGAACGGTATCAACATATTTTGCAATACCTAAAGGGTACAATTTATATGAGTTTGTTTTATAGTACGAAAGACTGTACAGACCTTGTTGGTTATGCAGATGCAAATTATTTATCAGACCTACATAAAACTCGATCTCAATCAGGCTATCTGTTTACATGCGAAGGAATTGCTATATCATGGCAATCTATAAAACAGTCTATAATTGCTACTTCTTCAAATCATGCTGAAATAATAGCAATTTATGAAGCAAGTAGAGAATGTGTGTGGTTGAGATCGATGATACATTCTATCCAAGAGAAGTGTGAACTAAAAAATGATGTCAAAGTACCCATAATCATATTTGACGACAATGCCGTATGTATAGCTCAGTTGAAAGGTGGCTTCATAAAAGGATACAGAATGGAACACATTTCACTACTATTATTTTTCTCACATGATCTTCAAAAGAAAGATGAAATTAGTGTACAAAAAATTCGTTCAAGTGATAATCTTGCAGATTTATTCACTAAGACATTGCCAACGTCGACATTCGAGAAGTTAAGATATAAGATTGGAATGCACCATCTCCAAAATGTCAAATAAAGTTTTCATCAGGGCGAGATAATACATGCTATACTATTTTTTCCTTAGCCAAGATTTTATCCCACTAGGTTTTTCTAGCAAGTGTTTTAACGAGGCAACTAATGATGCTTATTAAGGTCACTTAGAACTTTTTTTTGACATGGACAAGTTAGGGGGAGTGTTATAAATGAAAATTGTACCACTATGTTTGGTCTCTTTGTGGGTGTATTATTTTGTTTAATGGGTGTATTATTTTATTCTTATCTTGGCCAAATATGATGACCATTATATACTATATATGTGTGTGCCTTGAAGGCAAATAACACACAGAAACATACATACACAGATATCAGTAAACATCTTCCTTTTTCCTTTTTAATTTTCAGTCTTCTTATTTAATCAAAGGAGTTGTTCCTCTTTAGATTCAATTTTATAACAAATTCAATATATATTGTTCAACTTATAATATGTCAAGTGTCAACTAATAATGTTACGAATCTTCTTTTTTAATTGATCCCTATTGATAAAAATAATACACGTAAATCTTAGATCTCAAGATAACCTGTGGTCACATTCACTTGATCCATTAAGAAAATTCTAGCCAATTTTATTTTATGTGTTTGCTCATACACGAAATTTTAAAAAATATTTTCTTGTTATGGATAAATCAATGAAAACAGAATTTGGGTTAGAAAACTTTCAAATAGTAACTTGAAAGTCTAGTCTAGATTCGGATAAAACCCAAGTTAGGTGAGGTTTGAAAAAATTCGATAATGGATTAGGATTTTATTTATGAGTTTGATCATTTGATTTGATATCTAAGACGATTAGGAGTCTATATGGCTTTATGAAATTAAAATTTGGGAGAGTAGAATTTCAAAAATTGATCTTGACTTAGGTTAATTTTATAACGTCAAGGATTAAAGATGTGTTGTGAAATGGAGGTTCAGGATATGAGTTACAAGTTACTTTCTTCATGCAATTTGCTACGATGGGATTATTCACGCTATGGCAGGGGATGCTATAACAAAACAAGTGCCGCTATAGCAGGGTAATCGCGGAATTAAGCCAAAAAGTCTAAAAATTATTTTTATTTCTGCTTCTTTATTTTTGAGAAAATTATTTTTATTTCTGCTACTTCATTTTCAAGGAGCTAGAGATGACTTAGGGCTTATTATTTTTAGTTTTTCACCAACTTCCTCGGTAAAGATAATTTAGTCATTCCTCTAATTTGTCATTCGATTCCTAGACCTTAGAACATGTGAGAATTCTCTTATGAGAAGATTTTGGCTTAAACTTAAAGGTAGGAAAAAACTCTAGTTGGGTGAGGTGATCATGAAAGTGGTCAAGAATTAGAATTTTGATTAATGTGAGTAATGTAGGCCATTGTTCATTGATTTCTTGTATTCTTGTTTGTTTTGATAAAAAATGATCCTAGGCATTGAGAAAAGGAAAAGTTTCATTTTCTTAGAGTTTTGGGGCTTGTTTCAAGTAGGTAATGGTTTATCTTCCCATCTGTGTTATATGTGTCTGCTAACTGCATCGTTAGTATTACCTGCATATATGTGAATAGGAAAAAATAGTGAAATGACTATTTGTGATGAAATTGTATGTAATGAACTTGTTCCTTGATTGTACAAGTGTCTAAAATATTCATTGTGAGTATAATTGTGATTGTGGTCATTGAATTGGGTATTACGGTAGTACATATTTTGATCAAGTACCACGTTGGACATATTAAATTGAATATCACGCTAGTACATATTGGATCAAGTATCATAATGGTACAAATTAAATCAAGTGTCACACTGACACACTGACTATTGGAACGGGTGCCATGCTAGTACGCTAACAATTTGGTTGTGTTCCATGAGAGGACCATATTTGATTGTTGCATTTTAGATTGATACCGTAAAATTGTATATTGATCATGAAATGATAACTTGATATGTACTTTTGTATATGTGTGGTTTCACTATGTTGGAGTCACTTTTATACATTGCATTTATTGTGTGTACAAATACTACACTTTCTTTTTCTTCTTTGAGTATAGGGCAAATTCAAGACAAACAGCAGTTAGGAGATTATTGACTGGCTGAACTCAAGGATCAACCAATTTTTTTAGGATATCGTGGATTCATCTGGAATCTCAGTCCATTCTCTTCAGACTAAGATATTTCAAACATGATTATTATTATTTGTGGAGTTGTATCTCCTTACTCAAGACCTTTAGTAGAGCTTCAATACAATGACTTTCAAGTTCGGGAGGGGGCGGGGTACTTTTCACGTTGTTTATCTAATAGTTTGTTTGAGTGTATAAGAACTCAATATTTTACTATTATTAAAAAAAATCACATTTTTAAATGCATGTTTTGAGTTATTATGCTTAGTTGAGTTATAGTAACAGTTTTTACACTGAAGGGTTAGTGTGTGCATCTATTATGGTAGGTTGGAGTCATGAAAAATAGTTTGTACCAGGTTTATTGATCTTGTTATTCTAAAATGAGTCTAGATAAGTGTTACAGAATAATACAGATACATCTATATTTTTTTGAGAGGCTGCATGACTTTAGAAAATCTTTCTACCTTTTTCCCTTTTCGTGCTATAACTGAATTTCAATTGGTATCTGGTGATCCAAACTAATATTTAACCTCTTTCACTTTTTTGACCGTAGATGGTTAATGAATGATATAATGGTTTCAGGCCAGCAACTCCAATCAATGAGTAAATAGAGGAATTGACAGCGAGAGGATGTAACTGAAGTAGGAGTAAATGAAGAGGAAATAGCAGAGGCCAAGGAAGGATATCACATTCTAGGGGTGAAGCCTAAGCTAAGAAATGTACCCAGAAAAGAACCCCCTCTCACACTATAGACTGAGGTAAAAAAGAATATTGAGGCCAAAGTTGAGAAGAATATGAAATCGAAAGAGGATGCACAGGTCGAGATTGTAGGACTTTCACCTCGGGACCTAGCAATAGTCTAGCAAGTCTTTAGTTTTCTAAGTGGATCATCCAGCTCTAGAACTATTCCTGATGCTTATTGATCAAGCTTCAGTCACCCACCCTATTGAAGTTATGACCCTTAAAATGGATAGAGTACTAGGTATTGATGCTTTCTTTTGTCCACTTTGGGCCTAGTGATGATTGACACTGAGTATGAAATACTGACTAGGTTCTTGAAGTTCAAGTCTCCCGTGTTCCAAGATTTAGAGAATAAGGATGCTTATGAATTCATCATGAACTTCTAGGACATTTGCATCAGAATGAAGTGGATTTTATGACCTTTCAACTTCAGGATGAGGCTAAGCAGTAGTGGAGAGCCTTTTTGGAATACCGATCACCAGTTCTGCCTCCACATATTTGGGTTCTGTTCTATGTCTTAATTTTAGAAAAGTATATGCCATAGACTGTGTTAGATCACAAGAAGGACGAGTTTATGTCTCTTGAGTAGACTGGCATGATTGTAGTGACTTATAGAACTAAGTTTCATTCTTTGTCCAAATATGCCATGTAGTTTGATAACTAAAGAGGAAGAAAAAATTCATTTGTTCTTCAAAGGCTTGAATCCAAAAATTTCAAGTTTTGTCTATTCATATGACCTCTATAAATGGAAGCTTTAATAATGTGACAGAATTTATGAAAAAAGTAGAAGAGGTTCGATAGGCTTAACAAACAGCTAAGAAGTTCAAGAGTATAGGTCACTTAAAATGGCTCTTACTCCAGAGGTTCAAGTAGGCGATATTTGAAGCATAACCAATTCAATCAACTATGTCTACTTCTACAGGTAGTTACTCTGCAACTGTATGATAGAATCTCACTCAAGATGGTCAAGAAGTCTTTTCGACACAAGGAAGTCAACATTTCCTTGACCGTAGTTGTTATAATTATGGAGAACCAGAACACCTAAGGTGAGATTGTCTCTACTTTCGTATGGTTGATCCTACATAACAATAGACCAGAGAAGTAGTACCAACTAGCGAGGTAATAATGGAAAGGGAAGTTGATAATGTGTTCGAGAAGGAAATAAGAGGCCATGGAAGCTAAATAATTGGTAATAAAGGTAGGGAGTAGTGCAACCAGGCAAAGAAGTTGCCATCAAGATGACAAAGCTCAATTTTATGCTTTTTTGGACAAGATAGAGGCTGATGCCTTTAATACACTGATCACAGATACTATTCTTGTTCACGACCAGATAGCTACTATTTTGTTTGATCCAGGTTCTACTTACTTTTATATGTTAGTCTAGCTTTCTTTGAGCTTCGATGTGATTTATGATATGCTATATTCTTCCAACCATGTTTCTATCTCAGTTAGAGAGTTCGTTGTAGTCACCCATGTCTATCGGAAGCCTTGGCCATGATCGCGGAGGTCAACTACCTAGCACTCTATGATAGTGGTCTAATAGGTCGTGTTCACGGAGGCCAAGAGGCTAACACTCCACGATCTTGGGCGGCCTCTTATATTTGCAGAGGTCATTTGTATTGTACTTTGCGATCGCAGGTTGCTATTAATCGTGATTGTGGAGAGTAAAATGAGGCAGTATATATCAGATAAATTCCAAAATGTGATTAGCTAAAAGGGAAAACTTTCAAATATGCTAATTTCATCATTTGTAAGACAAATTGCGTAATTCAGAAAGGTAACTTGTGCAAAATTTTGAGAAGAACATTGAGAAAGTGTCAAAATTTATATTTGGCATATCGTATAAGGAATTGTGCTAGTTTACTAGTGTGTATTGAGTATATTTACCAAAAACTTCAGAAGTTGATTACTCAATCATTTTGGATCAAATTTTACTGAAATTTGAGTCTATTCTATATGATTTCTTGAGATAATCATGGTGTTGTTGTTGGAATCTCCTCATTGGGCTGCATTTGAGGTCAATTTGCTATAGAACCTACTGTTTATTTGCTTGTTTTTCAAAAAGAAATATCGTTCATTGTTGGGCTATTTTATGTTGATTTGAGTATCAAATTGAGCCATAATTTGAGGTACAGGCTCAGGTGGCTATAAGGATTATTATATAGGGCTGGTTCAAAATTTTGAATGCAACCTCTATGTTCTTACTTTTTAGCCCCAGAATTTTGTATGATTTTGATGTCAAAACAATCGTATTGATATTGTGATCTTGTTTTTTATAGCTTGGTAGCATTCTGAGACCAATTAAAAGGATAAAGCACATGTAGAGTGATTTGGAGCACATGCAATCAGTACTCAGGTAGGTTACAGTTTTCCTTCTTCTAGACTAAGTTAGAATGTGAAAATCTTGTCTAGATAACATAAATAGTGAGTACAAACTTTGTTCCGAAGGTCATAAATGATAGGTTTATTCTGTTAGCTGTTATATAACGATATGAGAATATTTGTGGGTATGCTGAGACTACTTATGAGTGGCATATTGATTGTCTATTGTATTCATGATTATCCATTGTATTTCTAATTATCTGCTTATTATTGGGCCTTAGTATACGCTTAAGTTAGTGATGCCCTATACCTGCGTTGTTTAAGATTGATAGATTACTGCAAATTTCTGTGGTGTGACTTAAGAGATGTAGATCCTTGTAGACCCAACTAGCAAAGTTGAGTCTGTATAGTTAAGCCTTAGATAGGGCATGATGAGATGGAAACCTAATTGTTCATAATATCGACTAGTTATCTTGATCATTCTCAAATGACATTAGATTTTGCTTAGACATAGAGGTGACTAACAATATCACATTGGAGCTTAAGGTAAGATCTCATACAGTTATATGCTCGAGCATTCCACCGTGATTAGGCATATATCCTCCCACTGGGAAGTGTATAAATGAGGATCAGTTACATTCTGTATACCCTTAGTTTGAGGCTATGTCGTTAAAAATGATATTGATGGAGGGCATATTGGACTAGTCCAAGGCCTAAGGACTGTGTTAGACCATTTGGCCACCGCTGATTGTAGCTTGGGTTGAATGCCAGGTTGTAGCCTGGGTTAAAGGCCAGTTCAGGTTATATAGACTAGGTTAGAGGTCAGGTTAGATTGTTCTATTAGATTTATGATTCTGCGCACATAATTAAGTTACGAGATTAGTTGGGATTTGACACCATTAAATCATACACCTATATACCTCCCTTCACCCTATCATTATATGTGGGTGTACCTTCTAGGCTTATAGGTCTCGGTTAGTATACATACATCGACATTAGGGCCATACACTTGCATATACCACTATACTGTCGTCCAGTCTTGATTACCTCTAGATTTGCCTACATATTTGTCCAGTTCTTATGATTAGCCACTTATGGAGTTTTATTCTAGCTTATCCCTATTTTATTTACATTAGTTTGTCTATGATGCCTACTGGGTGCCATATTTCTAGTACTCATCCTACACTCTATATCTATTTTGTAATACAAGACCCAACACGAACCAACAACGTTGATTTTTCCTGTGATTGTTGTCATACTTGAAGACTTGTGATGAGAATTAGGCTTTTTTGAATCCTTCCTGTGTATTAGTGGCCCACCTTTTGCTTCCATAGACTAGCCTTATATTTTTTTTTGCTTGAATATGTATATATTATGACTTAGTTGTATTGTATCATGTCTATAATAGCTCTATACAAGTTACTTCCAAGTCCTATGAGGGTGTTTTATAGTTATTATGTGTGTACATATATAGTATCAATTTGATTTTCACTTGGTCTGTTATTAATTATTTCTACTTGGATTACTTTCTGCCATACACCCACTACTAGTAGTTTTGGGTTAAGGGCCGGCTTGCTTATCTAGGGGGATTAAGGTAGGTGCCATCACAACTTGTAAGGTCGAGTCATGATAGTGTATAAGCTTTGTATCCCTTTATTTTTAGTCAAGTTGCTCGACTACCAACTAATACCAGGTTTTAGAGGTCATCTTATTATATTATTCTCATTCTTTCTTTCTTTTTCTTCTTCTTATTTGCTTCTTTTCTTCCGGTTGAGGCAGTCTACTGCCTATGGTGCTGGACTGTGGGAGTTAGGTTTACCTACTTATGGATTGATGATAGGTGCCATTATGATATGAGAATCTGATCATGACAAAGTGGTATTAGAGCTTAGGTTCATCTCTATAAGGGCAAGTGTCTAGTAGTGTCTTGCAGATCGGTGCAGAGACGTCCGTATCCTATCTTTGAGAGGCTATAATATAAGGAATTTTAGGGAAACTTCATTCTTAGTCTTTTATCATGTGGAATTTCTTGAAATTCATCATATACTACTCAAATTTCTTGAAATTCTTCAAGCAATCTCTAAATACTTTTTTGAAATTTATTATTTTTTAGATGGATAATATGAGCTTTCCAATGGGCATGGATAGAACATCATCACACACTACTTGGATTTCAGTTCATAGCTAGATTGAGCTTTCATTAGGTGCAAACATTGAGGTTGGTGATGTTTTTCAGCATTCGGAGAGTCTTGGGGTTGCCTAAGCTTCAACAGTATATGTGACCGCCTCGAATCCTTTCAACCCAACGTTGGAGATTTCAAGACTCGATTAGGATATAATATTAGTAGGAGTAGTTTTGGGTACACTGAATGGTTAAGTTTTTGAGTATATGGTTTTTAAGTGGACCGAACAAATTTCCTCTTTGTTTCCTATGGAGCAGGACATGACTTAGTAATTTATTGGTGGATTAGCTTTATTGCTTTGTCTAGCATCAGAATAGCTGGTAGCAGTTGGTCTACTTTTCCTCAAATGGTTAGTTATGTGAGATCTATAGAGCAGCGTGTATAGAGACTTACTAAGGTAGAGGTAAGAGGCCTTGCCATCAGCATAGTGGTGGTAGCATCTCCCTTTGGGGTAGGCTTTGTCCCAGCAAGTGTTATCCTCATTATCGACCAATCGGACCTATGGTGGGAGCACCTTAAATTCCAAGTAGCCAAATGACAGGTTATGGTACAAATAGTGTATAGAGTTTAAGACAAACTTCTCAGGGTGTGCCTTCTCAACATTCAGGTTTTGAGGTCTATGTTATGCAAACCAGGCCACCTCATTAAGTTGTACTTCATGAGAGGTGTTATATATGCCATGAGTTAGGGCATTTTGTAAGGATTGTCCTATAGTCACTTATCGCATGCCACATGCTCGACACGAACAAATTGGTAAGGGCCAAGGACAACTGCTAAGGGTGGTACCCAAAGCTTTAGACATTATATTCATTAGGGCGAAGGTAGCTAAACGACCCCAAAAAGTGCCCGAAAATGTGCCTCGAAAATGTCCATAGTTGTAATTTCTATATATCTCAAAATTCGAGCGTGATATCAAAAATTTGGCTTTATATTCTTATTCATGGGGCAAAATTGAGTGGAAAATGGGTATAACTCAAATTTTAGAGGACTCATAGCGACAACGAATTTTGCCAATTTTGCAATTCCAATAGGAGTTCGTGACTACTCCACGACGCGGACCTGTCGAGGAGTAGTGTATTTTATTGCTAGTTTTTCTAATCTCGGCCTCAGGCCTTGGGGTCCTTGGCCTAAGCCTTCCTTTGCATAAAAACACTTATGCTTAGTCATTTTTCAACCTCCTATCATTTAAGACATTCCCTTATACTCTCTCAAACACTTAGACAAATAGTTCACTCAAAATTCAAGTGTCCCAATCTCTTTTCGGATCTAAGGATTTCACCCAAGCTTCAAGTCTCCATTCAAATCTTCTTCAAGGAAATATCCAAAGTTAGTGAGCTATAAATCTATGATCTATTTTGAGATTTGATGAAGGGTTTCAATGTAAATTGCATGAGGGTATTACCAAGTGTTGGTGGGTGGATTTACTGTAAGTTTTCTTGCATGATTTCACTGTTGAATTGCATAGTTTTACACTATCATTACACAAACACCAAGTGTTTGATAAAATATCCGGTTTAGGGTTCTTGAGCTATTGATGATCCATTGCATGACCTATGACTTGAATAACTTTATGATAATGAAATAAAGGTATATATGTGTTTATTTCATGAAAAGTATTTGTAGTGTTGCAAGTTGATCATAACCAAGTTGAGGGGTTGGTACCTCAGACTCCATGATGGGAAGTGATAAACCCATTAACCAAGTTGAGGGGTTGGTATGTCAAATACCTTGATGGGGGGGTAGACCCATTAACCAAGTTGAGATGTTGGTACCTCAAACACCTGGATGGGAGGTGGTAAACCCATTAACCAAGTTGAGGAGTTGATACCTCAAACACCTCCAAGGGTGGTTTACCTTAGATTCCAAGTACTAAGTGTCTTGGTCTATGAAGATGGTCTCTTCCTACACATGTAATACGTTCTATATAAGCATGTTTTACTTCAAGCATCATTCATTCATGCCATATTGCTATTATGTTCATTCAATGTCTATTTATGCATTTTGATTATTTTGCTTATCTCTTGTTGTATTACATCCTATATACTTAGTACATTCAAATATACTAAACCATACTCCATTCCTACATGATGTTACTATGTAGGAACCGGTGCTCCACTTGATCACCTTTCTCCATGTGGCTAGTACTATCTCTTCAACAAGTTTGGTGAGTCCTCAACTCCAAGGATGATATCTTTTGATCTTATGTTATGCAAAGACTCTCTTTATCTTATTGTATTCTTTTGACTATGAGGGTGTGCCCAGAAGGTTGTCTTGGCCCCCGCTCAATTCTATGTTTAGAGGTGTTGTTGGACAAGTTATGTAATAATGTTATGAGCTTTAACTCTCTTGACTCTTGTATGTTTTAAGCTATGAAAGACTCCCTGAGTCCCTTTACCCTTATTTCTACTCTCTTATTGTTATTTAATTGCTTCCGCGACCAAGGATATGTAATGATATGTTAAGAGGCTTGTTTGGGGTTCCTTTGGATTTCCCATTCACCGTGTAACGTCTAGGCCCTAGGCTTGGATCGTGACAAACTTGGTATCAGAGCACTAGTTTTTTAATGGTCCTCGGCATCCAACACACCGCGTCAATTAGAGTCTTATTCATGGTTATGAAGCGTGCTACGACTATGAGCCATTTTAGGAAATGCTCCACTTTTTCATGATCTATGTCGTGCGATAAAGCTAGGTCATCTAGGGTTTATTACTGATTCCTAACCATTGCATTTCAGAATATGTCTTAGGCTACTCAGGACGGTGATATATCAAATGTGGAGGTTCGCAATGCTCTATGGGTGTTGGCCAAGGCCATGACCGCCAACTCAACCAATCGATGAGCACCCTTGAGACTTCAAATGGTAATAGTGGAGAGGGAAAGGTCATGAGGGCTCGAATAGGAGGTAAGCATCCATATGCCAAGCCCGGGGGTAATGGTGGAGTGACTCATCCTAGATGCCTAAGGTGTGGGAGAAAATATGATGACACATTTTGAGGAATATGACTGTGGGTATGGTTAGATGAACCACAAGATAGTTGATTGTCCATACGCTCGAAAAAGGTGTAAAGATGGTCGACTTTAAAAACAAGGTGGTCATGCTGATGAAGAGGCTCAAGGAGGTGATGAGGGCTGACAAGGCCTAGATGCCGAAAGTGTGGGAAAGGCCATGGTGGCCTATGTTTGAAGAAATCTAATTCTTGCTTTAGTTGTGGTGGTATTTATTGATGATATCTTGATTTATTCCCATAGTGAGGAGGTGCATGTGGCTCATTTGAGGGTGGTGTTGCAAAAAGAACATTGAGGGAAGAAAAGTTGTATGCTAAGTTTGATAAGTGTCAGTTTTGGTTGCAAAAGGTGCCTTTCTAGGTTATATGGTGTTAGGAGATGGTATAAAAGTGGATCCTAAGAAGATGAAGGTGATTTGAAATTAGCCTAGACCTTTGACTCCATCGGATGTTAGAAGCTTCTTGGGCTTAGCGGGTTACTACTAGAGATTCGTGAATGAGTTCTCTTCTATTCCCTCTCCCATGACTAAGTTGACTCAAAAGAAGGCACAATTTGTGTGGACCGATGAGTGTGAAAATAATTTCCCAACCTTGAAGGATAAGCTTGTCTCTACTCCCATCTTTTCTCTATCAGAAGGGTTGAAACAGTTTGTTGTGTATTGTGATGCCTCCCAAATTGGTTTGGATTATGTTTTGATGCAAAATGGTAGGGTGATAGCTTATGCTTCTAGACAACTTAAGGTGCATGAAAAGAATTATCCTACCCATGATCTTGAATTGGCCGCGTGATTTTTGCCTTGAAAATTTGGCATCATTTTTTGTATGGGGTGCATGTTGATGTGTTTACCGATCATAGGAGTCTCCAATATGTATTTACTTAAGAAGATCTCAACTTGAGACAAAGAAGGTGGTTAGAAATCCTTAAGAATTATGATATGAGTGTGCATTACCATCCCGGTAAGGCTAATATTGTGATCGATGCTTTGATTAAGGTATCTATGGGTAGCCTAGCTCATGTTGGTGATGGTGCCAAGGAGGTGGCTAGAGAGGTCCATCGGTTGGCTAGATTGGGGTTTAGGTTGGAAGAGGTTGGCAATGGTGGTGTAGTGGTGGTTGATGGATCTAAATCTTCATTGATTGAGGAGGTAACGGTAAAACAAGTTCTTGACCCCCCTTGTTAGAGCTTAAGGCCTTGGTGAGAGATGGTAAGGTGGAGGTTTTCTCCCAAGGGGGAGATGGTGCCTTTAGATTCCAAGGTAGATTGTGTGTTCCTAATGTTGATGACTTGAGGAGGTTGATTTTAGATTAGGCCCTTTATGGTAGACGTTGTAGATCACCGGTTGGGTGGTTTAAAGTGGGAGAGATGGCCTTATTGAGTCCAAGATTCGTGGGTCCTTATAGGGTGTTAAGGAAGATTGGAAAGGTGGCCTATGAGTTAGAGTTTCCTAGTGAAATGGATTTGGTTCATCCGGTCTTCCATGTGTCTATGTTGAGAAAGTGTATGAGTGACCCAAATACTATTGTGCCATTAGATGTTATGGGTGTTGTTGAAGATGACTTGACTTATGAAGAGGTTCTAGTGGAAAATTTTAGATAGACTAGCGAAGAGGTTAAGGAACAAGGATGTAGCTGCCGTTAAGGTCCTTCAGAGGTATCAATAAGTTGAAGGTGCTACTTGGAAAATCGAGGTGGACATGCAAAAGCGATATCCTTATCTCTTCCATTGCACTCAAGCCTAAAGTACTAATCTAAGTCCCCTATGTGATTTCAAGTATTAAGTTTCAACCTTCATGTCATTTGCATGCATTCATGTCTAAATTGATAAGTTCATATTGATTTTGACACTTATGTTGAGATTTTTTAAATAATGTTTGAGTGCATTATTGCATTCTTATGTGGGCTGAAATTATCTTGCTTACTTCTCTTGTGTATGTTTTTTAGACATTCGGGGATGAATGTTCCCAACAGGAAGATATTGAAACGACCCCAAAAAGTGTCCGAATGCCTCAGAAATGCCCATAATCGTAATTTCTATATGTCTTAAAATTCAGGCGTATTATTAAAAATTCAACTTCATATTCTTGTTCATGGGGGTAAATTGAGTGAAAAATGGGTATAAGTCAAAATTTAGAGGACCCATAGCAAAAAATAAAATTTGCAAATTTTGCAATTCCAGTAGCAGTTCGCGATTGCTCCGCGATGCAAACCTATCGCAGAGCAGTTTATTTTGTTGCCAGATTTTCTAATCTTGGCCTATGGCCTTGGGGTGTTGGACCTAAGCCTTCCTATGCATAAAAACACCTATACTTGGTCATTTTTCAACCTCATATCGTTCAAGACATTCCCCAATACTCTCTCAAACACTTAGACAAATATTTCACTCAAAATTCAAGTGTCTCAATCTTTTTTCGGATCTAAGGATTTCACCCAAGCTCGAAGTCTCCATTTAATTTTTCCTCAAGAAAATCTTCAAAGTTAAGGTATGTGAGTTTCAATCATTGGGTCATTTCACCCATGGTGCCCAAGCTTCTTTTTTACCTAAATTACATGTTTCTATGTTGATTTACTTATGGGTCTTCTTATTATGTATTTAACTCTGAACTATGTTGGGGTTTTGTAAAAGTGTGACTGTTTAAGCATGTTTTGAGCTATGAATCTATGATCTATTTTGAGATTTGATGAAGGGTTTCAATGT
>DF359368.1:27187-56384 GCA_000787875.1 Solanum virginianum
ATATATATATATATATATATATATATATATATATATATATATATATATATATATATATATATATGATAAGCTGATCCATCAACCTATAGGCTCTCTTCTAGATTTGCCCCTCCCCAAAATGGGACTTTGTAGGTGAATTCAAATTAATTGGTCTGATGAGCAACGAAAAATAAAGTAACTCATTTACAAAAAATTAACAATGTTATCAAAAAATGACTAGTCTAAAGTGAGGTACTAACAAAAATGTGATAAATTAGTCAACCAACTAAATCCCCACATCAATGGAATGAGCATTAAGTGAAAAGTAAGTGATTAATTATTACTTATTGTCACCATATAAAGTTGGAAGTATTAAGTCAAAACCTTCGTGGCCTTCTTCAAATTGAGCAAGAGTCATTATCAAGGGATGCCTTCAAACAATGAAACCTTTTTTTCTTTTTTCTTAATTTGGCTAAGTTTATTTACTAATTATCTCACTAATTCAAATGCACAAAATACGAATATCACTAAGCCACGTTCTAAATTCTGTGAGACCTAAAAAGTTGCATTTTGACTTCTCTTTTGAGAGCTCTTATGGAAAGAACCTTTTTATCAAGATTGAAAGTATCCCACCAAAGGAAGTAATTTGTTTTTTGGCTAGCTAACCTCTCATATTTCAACTTATATGTGGAATAAAATAAAGGGTGATGATTAGCTGGTTCGAAGGTGAATTACGTAGGTTTTAAATTTTATATAAGTAATATTATGTTTGGTAATTGGTAAGGAGACAAATTATTTATGTATAAAATTAATATAATATTTGGTTTGTAATTTAGAAAGGTTAACCACACATTTACACCCTTAAACTTGTCCTTGAATTTTATTTTAGCACTCCAACTCAATCATATTCCATTTTAACTCTTCAATTTCAATTTTCATGTTCTATTTATACACTTATGTTCGAGAAGTTAACAAAATGGGAGAGTGTACTTTACACACCAGGACATAGCACAAAAACCAAGTTAAAACATGCACAACCCCTTTAACTTGTCCTCATTTTCTATTTTGACACTCTATCTTACCCTTGTTTTATTTTAACCCTTCAACTCTATTTTTCATGAACCATTTAAACACAAAAATATTTATTTTATAATTTTTTTTATTTTTATTTATGTTCTTTATTTTCACTTTTTATCTTAAAAATCGATATTGTCCATTAGTTTTCACTTTATTTTAGAAAAATTGATAGACTAACATTAATTGTTTTTAAACATAATATTTTTTTTAGGAATTTCAATTATATGCACTGTCAGTTGTCAGTGTACAAAATATTTTATACTATTAGGTAAATCAAATAACTACCATTAGACTTATATAATTAAAATTTTATGAAAAAAATATTAAAACTAGAATTTTAATTATACTCTAACTAAACTAGTTATTATTTTCTTTTATAACATAAATCAAATTTAACTTTTTCATATTTCTCTTTCAATAAAATCATCATAATTAATAAAACAATTCTTCACCTCAACTACTATTGAAATTGCAAGAAGTAGTTCTTCCATTCTTCAACGTAATAATCTTGGAGAGAAAAATATTTGTATCAAAATTCATAATTTGAAAAAACTTTGCAAATGATATTAAGTTTTTTCTTTATTTTTATTTTTTTTTAGAAAAAGAACTTGAAGAATATTGAAAGTGCAAACATCACATAACAATTTATATCAAAATCTTAAAATTCAATTATCACATTAAAGAGAGATGAATACAGGGTTAAAAAGACAAGCAAAGAAAGATAACATGGAGAGAAGATTTTGACTGAGAATCTTAGCTTAGATGAGTTTATAGAAGTTATTGTAAATTTTAGAAAGTAAAGTTAAAAATAAGGAAAAAAATAAAACTTAGAAAGAATAGTTAACCTGCAATAGTAGGTCATTTTTACCTGATGATGTAGATTATTTTATACATTGATGGTGCACAAAACTTAAACTCTTTTTTTAGAGCTTCTCTATATTTTTTCTTGAAAAATGACCGAAAAAAATGTGTCAATTTTCTTTCTTAAACAATCAATCAAATTAAATAAAATCAAATATTTGATTTTTTTATATTCAACATGTCTAACTCAAATACGAGTTTATTTTTTTTACAACTCAATACAGGTAAAAAAAATCAATCTTCAATACGAATAAATTTTTTTTTTAAAAAAAGACTCTTGTTTGTTGTTAATAACACTACTAAAAAATGTTAAAACTCAACAGACTTCATTGGGTTGGTATTAATTTTTTTAAGAAAGAAAATCAACTTATTTTTTTGGGTTATGTTTCACGTATAAATTTAGAGAAGCTCTCAAAAGAATTGTTTTTTTTTTGTTAAGAAAAATCAATGTTCTTTTGTCAAATTGCAATTGAAGAGCATATACAATTTTTTTAAAAAAATTCAACGTATCCAGTCTCGCGGGTGAAAATGTATTAATGGTGATAGGAAATAAAATTAGATTTTAAATAAATAAATAATTTTTTGATTTTCACTCTCTTGTGATAAGGTCTGCGTACGTTTTACTCTCCCTAGACCCACTTGTAAAATTTTACTGAGTATATTGTTATTATCGTTATTGCTGCTGTACTCTCTTAGAGAAAGTGTAATGCAAACACTCAACCACATCATTTATTTATATTTAAAAAATATATTTTTAATGATATTGAAGTGTCTTAAATAAAGTCATAATTAAAATTTCAAAATAAAAAATTGCGACAAATTGCTTCTGCACCCTGCTACAATAATTTGTCTAAAGAAAGCATAACATTTGGGAAATGCTAATCTTCTTTTTGTTGGTAGGTTTTGCTTTATGGTGGCAAAAGTTGTTGAAGCACGATATTATTGGGTCAAGAAACATCTGGAATAGTCAAAGTTACTTTCCTAGTTATTGCATACCTTCATTTTCATGAAGCTTACTTATGCCTATTTAATTATCTTATCTTTAATTATTCTTACATTTGTTCTGCTTAGGGCTAAATGAAATTAAACCAAAAATCAAATTTAAATTGTAAATTGAGTCAACTCAAAAAAAAAAGATTATATTTGGTATGGTTTAATTTGATTTTAATTTTAAAAGGTAGGTATATATATATATAGACACACACACATACACCCCTTATTTTATATATAAAAATATTTACTTTGATAAAATTTATAAATATTTCTTATACTTTTTCGTAGTTTTTATCTTTTAACAGTTTGACTTAGAATTTTGGATGACCTAATAAAGGTTATAGTCCATAAATATTAGTACATGTAATTAGCTTTTGAGTTTCTTTTATAAAATATTTATTATTTTTAATATTTTTTTATTTATTACCCAGGTATAACATATTTTTAAAAATATTTACTTCTACAACAATTGTACTACAACAATTGTACTATGTATTCAAAGTAAAACATATGTACTATAAATGTATTATAAATGTATTAAAATATATTATATTTATTATAGTAAAAAAAATTGTATTATATGTTAAAAATGAATTTTGCATATAGTATAGATGTATTATATTATGTATAAATTTAATTTGCATACAATTTAGATGTATTATAAGTGTCTTAAAGTGTATTAGGTTTGTTTTGATAAAAAATCTGAATTATGTATTAAAAGTGAATTATACATGCATTAAAATTATATATATCTATGAATGATAAATATTTTTTAAATGTGATTTATTTAAGTAAGTTTTTCTTATTAGTAACTTTAATGTTCAAATAAAAAATCAATCAATACTAATGCTAGCAAATAATAATAATAATAATAATCCAACAGTAAGAATGACAACAATAATGAATATTTGTCCTTAAGTTTTACATTGGTTTCGATATAACCTAATTTTAGTTTTTCTTTAATGTTTACTTATACAACAAAACAACAACATAACCAATGGAATTCCACAAGTGGGGTCTGGGGAGGGTAAAATGTGCGCAAACCTTACCACTATCTCATAGAGATAGAGAGGATACTTTAGGAAAACCTTCATTTTTAATGTTTACTTATACGATTAATAAATATTTATTATATTTATTTTAGCATGATTTAGTATTTTAAAGTTGTGACTTTTTCATTACTACTTTTTTTAGCATGATTTAGTATTTGACACCAATCAAATAATTCACAAGATCACATGTATCACGAATCCACAATTAATTCACTAGTCAAGATTTCACAACATTAGGAATTTCTCAATCCGAAATCCCTTCATCAAAGCTTATGTTAAATCCTAATTCATATCACAAATCACCCAAATAATCCATACATATAGGAGAATACAAGGTTCAATCATACTTAACAAAGGTTAGAAATTCACTTGCCTTAGTCGAAGTCTCAAATCAAGTCAAATCCATGGATTTTTTTTCCTTTTATGGTACTCCAAATCATCACAATCTAGTCAAATATAGTATCACAATCACATTAAAAAACTAATGACACTAAAATCAAGCAATTCGGGTGAAAATGGCAAAATGGTTCAAAAATCCCATACCAAAAAAAGGTTCTCGAAATTCAGAAATTTTTAAATGAAAATGATCCTTAAGTAATAAGGAGTCTAATGGTGAAAATCGTTTTAAAAAAAAAGTTTAAAATGAGGTCACAATCAACAAATTTTTTTTTATCAAAAACCAATATCCGAGAAAACCCAATTTTTTAATTAAAATCTCCAATTTCTGTGTTTAAATCACAATTTAATCAAAGAAAAATGAAAACATAGGTTAGAAAAACGTTACCCAATGATCTTGTCTTGAAAATTCTTGAAGAAATTCACTAAAATCAAGCTTGGAATATTAAAAATGGAGAAAAATAGTGAAACCCATCACTGTTAAATGAAGTTATTGTTTCAGGCACGAATGCCTCGGCGAATGCAGAGGCCAAGGGAATCTGCCACACCGCGAACGCAGAGCCTGCATCTGCGATCACAGAGTCCTAGAAGGCTGACACTCTCCAAACATGAAAGCCTTCCCCGGGAACACAGAGATCAAGGTGCGCAACACTCCGCGAATGCGGAGAGCAACCCCACTAACACAGAGTACAACTGTGACTGCACCAGATTGCAGTCCAAATCAACTAATTTCAATCATGAAATGGACCCTCAGGGTTCGTTCTAAATCCGATACACACAAATCAAACATACAATCCTACCAGAAATGACGTTTCGAACTGAATAGAACCGTCAGAATTTGAGTTTGAGGCCTTCTTGGACCGAAACCCGATAAAACTCAAAGAAGCTCCTTAAAACTCAAAATATTCAAACTGCCTCCGAAAACTCTAACAGTTACAACAAGACCATTTCTAATATTAGTTTCACCACCTGGAACCACTGAAACTGTTGGAATTTCAATTTGGGCTTCTGAACTTCAAATGTTGACCAAAGTCAAACTATGATACAAAATCAACTCAAAATGCAACTTTGGGTCTAAAATCTTTGTTTTAATTCCAAATTCAGTTTCATAAATTTTTCTAGACCAGATTTTGCATTCCGGAGTTGATGAAATTGACAAAATTGTATTTTGACACCCAAAACTCAAGATGACCACAAACATCAAAATTTCCAACTTTAAGCCTTTAAAAAATACTTTCTTTAGCAAAACTCCAACTTTTTACAAGGTTTTCAAAATTCGACTTCTAAACTCAACTAAAAATGACTCAAGACAACTTTTGGAATGGACAAAATGATAATTTTATCGAGAATAAAAATGACCTTGTAGGTCATTACAGTGAGACAAATAATTATCAAGAGAGAAACTTTAAATATTTTGAATTTGTTATTTAGAGTAGTGGAACATTAACGATAATGTCATGCACCGCATTGGAGCAGCATGAATGAAATGGACACTTACCTCTAGAGTACTGTGTGATGAGAAAGTACCACGTAACTTAAAAGTAAGTTTAATAAAGTGGTAGTTAAACCATCCTTATTATATGGGGTTGAGTGCTGGTCAGTCAAAAATTCATATGTTCAAAAAAATGCATGTTGTAGATGAAGATGTTGAGATGGATGTATGGACATACTAAGATTGACAAGATTAGGAATAAGTTATTCATGAAAAGGTGGGAGCGGGCTCATGGTAGGCAAGATGAGATTAGCAAGATTGAGATGGTTTGGACATGTGCAAAGAATGCATGTTGACGCTCCAGTTAGGAGGTGCAAAAGGTTGGATTTAGGAGTTTAGTGGAGGAATAGGAGTATACCAAAAGAGTATTGCGGAAAGGTAATTAGACATGATATAGGTTGGCTTTATATTACTGAGGATATGACCTTAGGTAGAAAGGAGTAGATGTCGTATATCAAGATAAAGACTAGTCGGATAGAATGTTGTCTTGCCTTGTGGATAGTTATGTCGTAATAGTTGTATTATTATTGCTTTTCAATTTTCACACTATTTTGCTACTTGTATTTTTTTTCTTGTAGAATTTGTATTGTTCTTAGTTTTAGCTTACACACACACACACACACAAACATACATGCATACATACATATATATATATATATATATATATATATATATATATATCATTTTTTCTTCTATTTTCTTCTTTTATTTGTGATTGATACATTTGAGCCGAAGGTCTTTCGAAAACAGCATCTCTATCTTCATGAGGTAGTGGTAAAGTTTACATATACTCTACCATTTCCAGGTCCCACTTGTGAAATTTCACTGACTATATTATTATTGTTGCTTCTCAAATAAACTAAGAGCCTGTTTGGCTTAACTTAAAAGTTGGTCAAACTTGCTTTTAAGCTCTTTTTAGCTTATAAAAGTGTTTGACAATTTTCAAAATAACTTAAAAAAAGTTAAAATTTGGTTAAAATAAGTTAAAAATTAAAAGCAGCACCCCCTCCCCCCTAACTTTTTATTTTTTAGCTTAAAAGTTGTTATAGTTTAACAAAAAAAATTACCTTTTTACCCTAAATATTTTTTTATTTTCCCAAAAATATCCTTAACTAAAGTAACCATAACTACTCTCCCTTCTCATTATTTTAATTCAAACCACAACCCAATACTCTTCTCACCGTACTCTCTTGACAAAGCTTGGGTCCTCTTCCTCCGCTGTCATTAATGTAAGTTTCACTATTTATTTTATTTTTTCATTAGTTTTTATTGCAAAATTGTTACTAGTCCAACTTTTCTTCTTGTTTAAAGAATTGAATATTGCAAAAATTTCATCTTAAATTGTAGGTTTAATTTATATTTGCTTCTCTTTATTGTTCTAAACTGGTAACCTGGTAATATCTTGGTTTTGATATAGTCATTTTGCCTTCTGCTCAGCTGTTCTTAGAACTGGATATTGATATTGAACTAAAATATAAATTTATTTTACTTTATTTTATTTTTATAGACAGAAAAATGTTTAAGTAATTGGTTTTATAATGTTAACAGCTTGAAGGATATTTCAGACATTTTTAATTAAAAAGGTGCTTAACAGCACTTACGTGCCAAACACATCAACAACTTTTTTTCAGCTACAACACTTTTATCCAAACACATAATTGCTTATTTTTCAAATAAATTTCAGCACTTTAAAAAGTGCTTCTAAAGTACTTTTCAAAAGCTATTTTTTCTCAACTAAGCCAAACAGGCTCTAAATAATAATTTAAAGAAAATTGGTGAAAAGATGATTTTATCTAAAATATAATTTTTTAATGAAAGGAAAAAAGTTCAACCTCAATTTCTTTGTTTACTGATACAAAATTCTGAATAACACAAATAATGCGTCAATTTGTGATGTAATAAACGTTGACTTGTTGCAATTTGTCATTCTACTTTAGAACATGATCATTAAAAAGTGTAAAATTAACTTTTGTGCCCTATTAAAAATTTAATCGTTAATCACTAAAATATATATGTAATGTTAAAATATACGAAAAAATAAATATAAAAACTATTACATTTTCGTCAACAAATATTAAAGTTTTTCGAGTGCCTTCATTGATCAAGTCCTTCTCAGAATTAATTGGAAGATTGTCTAAAATAAACTATTGACAGAAATAATAGTAAGAATAATATACAAATTTATATATATAAAAAAATCATTAGATGAAGAAGTATTACCTTACTTGAGATATTAATCTATCCGAATAGATGAAACTTGTGAATAGACGGAGATGTTAGTTACAAAATAAGAGAAGTTTTTAAATAACGAAAATTTATTAGACTCAACTAACTAAACTAGGACCATAACATAATTAAAATGAAGAAAACTAAGCTGACATAATAATCAATATTAAAAGAGAAAGAAAATAATATTTTATTATATTTAGGACAAAACTTTTCATCATATAATTAGGATTCATGGTAAAATTAGAATAACTTTTGTTGAAATAGTAGTTATAAAGGAAAAAGGAAAAAAATTGACGAATCAATTAATTATGAAAAGAAAAATTAACGTATCAATTAATTATTAAAAAAATGATAAATCAAACAATTAATAAGTTCTCCCCTTTTAATTTTTTTAATTATTATTTTAAAAAACCAATCTCTCATTTTCCCCCTTAAAAAAAAAATCTTTTAACCAAAACCCTTCGATGCGTTTTCCCTTAAAATAAGAAAAAACTTTTTGGTAATAATAATACTTTTCCCTTATAAAAAAATATTCTCCTTACAAAACTATTTACTATTCAAAAATAATTATATAGTGAATTTGTATTTCCTTTTTCCTTGCAAAAAGGAAAACTTGTTTTAACCAAGGCTGTTTCCGTTATTTGCCCTTTTCCCTTAAAAAAAAAAACTTTTTTTTAACCAAAACTCATTGATATGTTTTTTCCTTTTCCCTTAAATAAACAAAAAACTTTTTGCTAATTATTAATTCAAAGCTTCCATTAATATATTTTTCTTTTTCCCTTAAAAACACTTTTTAATAATTATTAGTTGAAAACAAATTCTTCATGTAGGAATTTAATCATAATAAGAAAATTTTGTATTTAATTTTTATTATATTTATTGTAATAAATATTTAATATCATTAAAATATTGATGTAATAATTTTAAAATAATGAAAAGATAATTTTATCTAAAACTGAGTCTTTTAATGAATGACAAAAAATTCAATCAACTTTGTAAAGACCCTTTTAATATAGTATAGATAAATAATTTGAATTAATTTTCTTATTTTTGTCGGTTCAGTTCATAATAGATTAAATTAAATTATTGAATACTATTAATTTTTATTTAATAGAGATGAAAGGAAAATAGTGACATTTTGGAGATACAGCAGAAAAAATGGAGAGAGGAAAACAGTGAGGAGACTCGATGTCGTAAATGTTGTTTCAAAGCAAGAACATCTGTTCAATCTACAGGAGGAGTATCTCAGTCGCTGCTCTACTTTCCCCAAAACCCAATTTCCGTTTCATCCAAGACTCAGTTTTTCACTCTTTTCAATACACAGAAGAGGTTTTAGCATCGAAACTAGCTCCAATTTTGCAATCTTGCACTGCTTGTACGGAAAATCTTGGTTCTGTTCTTCGTAAGGGGCAGCAGGTTCATGCCCAAGTAACTGTAAATGGAATTGACAACTTGGGTATTCTGGGTACAAGAATCTTGGGTATGTATGTTTTGTGTAACAGGTTTATCGATGCCAAGAAATTGTTTTTGCAGCTTCAGTTGTGTTATGCTTCCCCTTGGAATTGGATGATTAGAGGGTATACAATAATGGGTCGTTTTGATCTTGCAATCTTATTGTTCTTTAAGATGTTGGTTTGCGGTACTTGCCCTGATAAGTACACTTTTCCTTATGTGATTAAGGCTTGTGCTGGTTTAAATGCTGTGTGTTTAGGCAAATGGCTACATGGGTTGGTACAAAGTTTACGTTTTGAGGATGACGTGTTTGTAGGCAGTGCTTTTATCAAGTTCTATGCCGAGAATGGTTGTTTGGATGATGCTCGCCTTTTGTTCGACAAAATGTCTCAAAGGGATAGTGTCTTGTGGAATGTGATGCTGAATGGCTATGCTAAAGATGAACAGTCAGTGAATGATGTGATTGGGTTATTTATGGAAATGAGGAGAAGTGAAACTAAGCCTTATTCAGTAACATATGCTTGTGTTCTTTCTGTTTGTGCTTCGGAAACGATGGTTAAATTTGGTTGTCAGCTTCATGGGCTTGTAGTGAGATGTGGGTTGGAAATGGATTCTCCAGTAGCCAATACATTGATTGCGATGTATGCTAAATTCTGTTCCTTGTTTGATGCGCGCAAGATCTTTGATTTAGTGCCAACAGCAGATCCTGTGACTTGGAATGGGATGATTGGAGGGTATGTACAGAATGGATATATGGATGAGGCACTGGATTTATTTCAGGAAATGGTTGGTAGCAGTGTCAAACCAGACTCTATCACGTTCGCCAGTTTTCTCCCATGTGTTTCTATGTCAGAAGATTTGTACCAGGGGAAGGCAATTCATGGCTATATTGTGAGACATGATGTATCTGTTGATGTTTTCTTAAAGAATGCCATTATCGATATGTACTTCAAGTGCAGGAATGTTGCATCAGCATGCAACATATTTAACCGCAGCCCTGCTGTGGATGTTGTTATTTGTACTGCTATGATTTCTGGATTTATTCTTAATGCCATGAGTTCTGATGCCCTAGATGTTTTCCGATGGTTACTTAATAAGAAGATGAGGCCCAATCCTGTTACTCTAGCAAGTATCTTACCAGCTTGTTCTGGTTTGGCGGCTTTGAGATTAGGTAAGGAACTGCATGGTGTCATTGTTAAGCGAAGCTTTCAAGGAATACTTTATGTTGGAAGTGCAGTGATGGACATGTATGCGAAGTGTGGAAGATTGGATCTTGCTCAACAAGTGTTCAGAAGGATGTCTGAAAGAGATGTTGTTTGTTGGAATTCAATGATCACAAGCTGTTGCCAGAATGCTGAACCGGAATTGGCCATTGACTTCTTCCAGCAGATGGGTGCAGATGGAGCCAAATACGATTGTGTCAGTATATCCAGTGCTCTTTCTGCTTGTGCAAATTTGCCAGCTCTCCATTATGGGAAAGAGATCCATGGCTTGATTATGAGAAGTGCATTACGCTCTGATCTTTTTGTGGAAAGTGCATTAATAGATATGTATGCTAAGTGTGGGAACTTGGAGGTAGCTAGGCGCGTTTTTGACTTGATGGCGCACAAGAATGAAGTATCATGGAACAGTATTATTGCAGCTTATGGAAATCATGGCCGACTTCAGGACTGTCTGAATTTGTTTCATGGAATGAGAAAAGATGGGTTCCAGCCCGACCATGTCACTTTTCTTGCAATCATATCTGCTTGTGGCCATTCTGGTCGAGTTGAAGATGGAAAACACTACTTCAATTGCATGACTAAGGAATATGGGATTACACCCCGAACGGAGCATTATGCATGCATGGTTGACTTATTCGGGAGAGCTGGTCTTGTGGAAGAAGCATTTGGTGTGATTAAGACCATGCCATTTGCTCCAGATGCAGGCATTTGGGGAACATTACTTGGGGCTTGTCGTTTACATGGCAACTCGGAGCTTGCCGAAATGGCTTCTGAGCATCTTTTGAGCTTGGACCCTCAAAATTCCGGCTACTATATGTTACAATCAAATCTACATGCTAACGCGGGCAAATGGGATATGGTTTCTAAAATTCGTCATATGATGAAGGAAAGAGGAGTGCAGAAAGTACCTGGTTATAGCTGGACTGAAGTTAACAATACCACTCATATATTTGTTGCTGCAGACGCGAGTCACCCGCAGTCTGCTCAGATATATCTTTTATTAGATAATCTTCTAATGGAGCTGCAAAATGAGGGTTATGTTCCTCAAAGGAATCTTCAAATGCAAGAGTCATTGTCCCCTGAACTCTGATTAAATTCACCATTAACCACCACAATGAATAGAGCTCAGCTAAGGCACTGTATCCACACTTGAGATAGTATAGGCCATTCTTACTTGAAAAGAGAATAATGATCTAAACAGAGAAATGTACCATTATAGTATTTTGTTTTTTGCTTCTTATATTTAATTCATTCATACACAATACAAATAAAGCTCTTACTCATTTTCATCCATAGTTTCTTTGAATTAAACTACTCAAATTTTTGGAGTGTTGAAACTGAAATAAGCTGTTAATATGTATGATGAACATGTAATTAGATGCCCACAACTTCCAGGTCAATTAACAACTTTTTTGTATGCTGAAAAAAATTCAAAGATTATGGACAACACATCATAAGTACAAAAACAAGTGTGGTTTGGAAGGATAGGTGTACACGTATCTTATCTACTAGTTTAAGAATGTGTGTTGCATGTTTTCCCTTGATCAAGTTTAGCACGGTTTTGAAAATAAAAGAAGCAAATGTCTGCAACTTTGCAGAATACAATTTTTGAAGAATTAACATAAATAGTTATCCATCCAATTGATTAAATTCAAAATAGCTAGTGGATATATATATATATATTTTGTGAAAGTCCTCTATATTTTTTTGGTAACTAAGACGATTTTTATTCAATTATTGTATCAAAGTAAACTTATTTATACATGGAAGATACTCCTAATTTTTTCGGTAGAATGAATTAGTATATTCAAATATGAAGATCATTTACCCCATTAGATAACTCAAACTATCAAAATATGGAATACCAATTCATGTTATTAACATTTGTTAGAAGTCACATACAAAGATAATTACAAAGTACAAAAACAAAACGTAAAATAATTTTTTCAATATCAACCTCATGAAACCATGAATATCTAACTATTGTAGCAACAATAACAAATAAATCAACGTAAATGCTAGACATGCAGAACTTAATTTTTGTAGCTTATGATAAAGTGCTTCTAGATATCATTATACTCAAATACACAAATAACAATACATCTTAAGCCATAAAAAGTTGTATGTTGAATTGTGTGTATTATACTCTATTTCATCGATGGTAATCATAATCGCAATACGCTATAAAAATTAATCAAATTAATGAAAATTCTAAATCAGTCGTCCAATTAAAAATCAATTTCCTCTTTTTCATAACTTTTGAATCTCTGTTATTACTACAAAATGGAGACAATGACCTTTATATGTCATACCATTAAAGTTGAAGGTGGGATGAATCTGACGATTATTCAATTCAAGTATTTATCAACTCTATATGCTTCTCATCTCTCATTTTCTTCTAGTTCATGCCGTTTTTCTTAATAGAAAAGAAGGAAAAGAAAGGAAGGCCAGATTGTTCAACCAAAAAAAAACCAAAAAATAAAATTTAGAAAAATGAAAATCATTTGTTGCCTTTATATAGTATTTCTTGATATTTTTCTTTGAAATTTCTTCTGAGTTACTGATTTAAAAGTTTTTAAAATTTGATGAAAAGCCAATTATTTAAGAAAACCAAAAGATAAATAATAAAAATTGTAGAAGTTACAATCACACATGATCTAAGAACTTAAAGCAATTGATTCTATATAATATGAATGTCATTTGTGTGAACATTAAAGTACCACTTCTTCATTTTCAAATCATGTTTAATTCATGTACCTGACAAAATTATTTAATAGATTTTTTTTAACTTAAAGGGCAAAATAATATTATTTAATTTAATTTAATATTTGATTTATCATAGCAGAAAAATAGTAATCCAACTTATAGGCATTATTAATATAATGTTCAAATATAACTTAGATTTTAGAATTTATAAAGGAACAAAATATTTCTCTTTAATGGTATTATTGGAGTAACCCAACTTTATACGATTATTTTGGTATTTCAACTTTTAATTTTTTTGGTTCTCACTTTTAATGATATATGATGATATAGTGATAAGATATTTTTAGAGTTAAAAAAACTGCTTTCGACAAATCTTAGACTTAAGGAAAAACAGTTCAAAGCAATTCGGAAAAAATAAATTATGAGTGTATTAAAAATAGATCTTCTTGCAAGTTTCTTGTTTCTAAATACATATTCATATTCTTATTGACTTTAGTTTTCTTTACTATACTGTCATTAAAAATAAAAGTAGTGGCAAACTAAAACCTATGCAATGATGGAATTTAAAGACCCAAACAAGAAAAACTTAATCCATTACACAAAGGGAAGGCATCTCTACCACAAATTGGAAAAACCCAAAATGAAGAATCTTAATCTAATTATTGTCCTTTTTTCCTCTACACCACATTTCATGAATGTGCTTTTAGGAGATGATTTAATGCAATCCATAAACTAGTGTGAGTTTTTTCTAGCAACAATTATTAACGAGAGGAAATATATGGTGTATATATTAAAGACAAACTTAAAGTGGTAGGATTCTTTTTTCCATTTTGGAATTTACATGTCCCCTCACTAGTGGAACGAGGTAACAAATAGAGTTGTAGTAATACAAAACAACTTAAGAGGAAACAAAAATAATTGAAAATGGCAATTAGGAGCGGTTGATGTTTCACTAAAAAAATGTTTCCTCATTTCCCTCACAAGTGAAATAGTAGCAGAGTCATGATTTTTATCGAAGGGTTCAAATATAAAAAGTAAAATCATGAATAAGTCAAAAGAAATTCAATATTTATAAATTATGTAATGTTTTAATGAACCTCTTGACCTTACTTGGCTCTGCCCTGATAATAGAAAATATATAATATAGTTTCATTTTGGTTTCTCTTTCTTATGGTTATATATCTGTTAATTTTACGAATAAAGAATTATATGGTCGTAACAATGACTAGTATGTTTTAAAATAATGACTAATGAAAATAGAAACTTCAATTGAATTACTATATTTACGAGCGATTACTTGCCTTTTAGATGATACTCTTGGTGTAAGCCAATTACGCCAAAGTCACTTATAGTACCAAAAAAATTATTACTCCCATGTTCCTAAATCTCAAAAAGAATATCGTCTTATTTAAATTGAAAACAATTTACCTTTAAAATTCTCCTTTTACCCTTAATGAAATAATTTTCAGTCACACAAATATCTAAGAATGATTTTTTTTTCTTAAATACCGTGCCAAGTCAAAAAATACCACATAAAATGGGACAAAAATACTGTGTCAAATCAAAATGTGCCACGTAAAATAAGAAACCCCATCTCGCGCCCAGTGCTTAACATTTGATGCGTGGGCAATTTTTAATTTTTTGGGGGTTCAACATTGGGTGAGATGAGTCCTGATACCATGTAAAACTAGGTCTTGAGCCTAACTCACACCCTAAAAGTTAGTTTAAAAGGAAAGGAAGATTAATCAAACCTTATAAGTAGTCCACCCATCTCATTAAGCAACAATTGTCTTTCTTTCACAAAAAGCCTCGTCAAGAAGTAGCAAAGCTTAATTAATGCAATGGTGTATTTAAAAATATGTGATCCCATTGATAACGGCTCGAAGAAAGGAAAGAGTTTAAAGACTTAATTTTATTTCCTTGTCAATCAATGTGGCTCTATATCATAATAGTTAGAACCGCGCTTAGTCACCTTAACAACAACAATAACATACCCAATAAAATTCCAGGATAAGTAATAGGACACCTTTGAACTTCGATGACTTACACAAGTTAGTTATCAAAGGCATAACTGATTTACACATCATTTACATAATATCATTCAAAATAATTAAAGCCATTAATTAACTATATATGGCAGCTTAATCACAAATGTTACTACTATTCCGCTGCTTAATATTCCTTCTTTTCTTCTTCTTCTCACAAGCAATCCCCCTCGCTTTGGCTTGCGTGTCTCTCACTTCCTTCAAATACAACCTCACTGCTCGAGCACCAAAAGGATTCGTCTCCGTCTGTCCTCCGTTCTCTTCAAACGCAGCGCGTAGCCTGCCAATTAGCGCGTCAAGGCTCCCCCACGCCTGTTTCAACGGGCAATTGCACCGCGCCGGCGGATTAGGATCGCCGAAAAACGGACAACTACAGTTGTGAACTTTCGTTTTTCCGAATTGATCCAGGTACTTTAAGAATTCTAAAATGTTCGCTCCGCTGCACCTCGATAGTGTCAATGGTGGCTTGTGGTTTCTCAAGTACTGCCCGAATGTGTTCCAATCTCGCCGTTTTTGTAGCTCGTAACGGCTCACCATCGGCGCCGTTGACGGCGGTGGTAGCGGTAGAGTCGGCGGCGGAGGGGAGAAGTTTTCTGCGACGTAATTAATGGTACTATACACGTCTATCATGGCTGTGTTTAATTTGCGGGGATATTTCAGGGTCTCCGCCTCACTATATATAGGATGTGAGAGGGTCCTCCTCGTATCGAGGTATAATTAATTTTTTTGTTTCCCGTCCGGTGTTTGGAGCCTGTTGAGCCCAGACTAAATTTGAATCGCACACTGTAGGGTCTATTTGTGGATTGCGCTCTCAACAAGATTTTTTTCATTTCTAGGAGTCGAATTCGAGACCTCTGGTTAAGGGTGAAACACTTTCATCAGTGCATCACAACCCATATTGATAGATATAATTAATTTTGAGATAATTTTATCCCGTGTTTGATCAAAATAATTTTTTTTTTAATAAATTATCTTGAGATAACTTTTTCTCACTAATTGAACTTTGAATGCGACATTTTAGTTACTTAGGCTAGTTAGATATGTTGCAATAAAATTTATATGGTGTTTGGTTATTAATCCTGAGAGAAATTTTATCAAGATTAATTAATTTTGTTAGATAGTGAAATAATAGTGTCAAGAATAGTTTTTCGAGAATGAAAATGTCAAAAATAGTTTTTTACTAAATAAGATGAAGAGTATTGTTATAAACAATTAACTTTCTTTTAGAAGTTATGCATGACATGTTATTTTTAATATGAAAAACTAAATTGTTAATAAAAAATAATATTATCAATATATTTTTACTTGTTATATTGGAATTTAGCATATTAAAAAAAATAATTGATATGACTATTGAGATGTGGTGGTAGTATTTGTTTTGATTGGAAGGACAAAACAACACTATTTGATGTGAATGTGGATATAGAAATTATAAATAAAACTTTTTTTGGTTTATTAATTAGTCTACCAAGTCATGATGTATTATAATGTGGTGGTAGTATTTGTTTCATTAGATCCAATAATATAATAGAGATTTTTATGTAATAATAGCACATAAATTATCACAGTATGTAACTAATTTTTAAAAATCTAAAATTTTATCACACCTCAATCTAAATTACACATAAAATAAAAGTAGAAATAGTGAAGAGAGAGTAGCTAGACCATTTATAGAGGAAAAGTAATGGCCCAAAAAGAAGGAACAACCATAGAAATATATATGTTACTATTAAGGATAAAACACATGATCTCAAATAATTTTTGCAATCCCTTAATTACTATACTAAATATTTAGTTTGTGTCAAGAGGTGTTAATACTTGTATAAATATTGATTAAATCAAATTTCGACCTATACATACATTGTAGTTTTTCGATGAGGGGCATCAGCGAAAGGTGGCTCCTGTATGGAGTTGTTCGTTTCTTAAATATAAATCTAAAATTAAATTTTAAGTATGAAAAAGTTTAAGATGAAGAATATTTTTTTCAAACAAACTCTATACAACATAAATTTGAATTGATTGAAAGCTAGTGCGAATACCATATCAATGAAAATAAAAAGAAGGCAAAAGTATTTAAAATGTCCCTCAACTTGTACAAAATTATAGATTTCGTCCCTAAACTATTGACAGGCCTAAAAACACCATCCAAAATAGGCCACATCAGTTTTTTTTTAAAGAAAACTTTTCCCTTTAATTTTCTACCAAAATTATTATTAATTATTTTAAAAATAAAATGAGATTAAAAGTTTATTTTTTGATTTTTTTTCATATTTTGAAATTTTTTAACCCAAACGCCCCATCTCATACAAAAAAAAAAAATTAAAATTTTATTTTTACAAAAAAATAAATTTTGAAATTTTTATTTTTACTCCAACCCATGATCCCATTTCCTCATCCCCGCCCCCACCCATCCACTCCATACAAAAAAAAAGTTAAAAACTATTTTTTTAAAATTTTATTTTTTTTCTCTACCCCGCCCTCCACCCCACCCCAACCTCCCACCGCTACCCCACCCCCTTCCCCTAAAAAAAGAATTTAAATATTTATACTCTAAAAAAATTTTTGTACTCTCTAACTAAAAATAAATATTTTCTTTTCTAAGTTGGTATTTTCGTTCATTAGCAAAAAAATAGAAAATATTTTCTACCTATCAATCAAATATGAGAAAATGAGTTAAAATTCAACTCATTTTTCAAAAAAATATTTTCCAAATCAGAAATAATAATTATTTTTACTTTATTTTTTGTTAAATAAATATACATGTACATGTCATATTAGTCAAAAAAGTCAAAGCGTGGTGCGTGCACAACATACCAAATAAGAGGAGTCTAATTGAGCTTGTTTCGTCAAATTAAATAATATTTTTAGACATATCAATAATTTAAAGATGAAATCAATAATTTTAAATAAGTTGGAAAGCGTTTATAATATTTCTGCCTCAAAAGACAAAAGAACAAAAGAAGATAAATGGGTGTGGGGGGCCAAAGAGTGAGGACAGAGCAAATATCACTTCATGTAGTCTTGTCAAATGTAACTTCAATTCTTGTCTTATCAATTTCACCCTTTTTCTTCCCTTCCTTTTATCCGTGTGATAATGGGTTAACTTGTTTTGACCAACGGAATGTTTCCTGTGGCCGGTAACATTTTTCACTCTATCTTATGCTTTTTAATTTTGAGAGCAAATGACAAAAATTGATCCCTTATGTTAGGATGTATATCTAATAATAATAACTTATTCGGTATAATTTTACGGAGTAAAATATAAAAAAAGTAAAGTGTGTAAGTCTTGTTCTTATTTTGATTTTTCTTTTATAGAGTTTTAGTTCAAGAAAAAAATAATCTAAAATAATGTTTACAAAAAATAACGAAAGTGAACAAGTCATGATAAAATATTATAAATAGTATGAAAAATCATTCTCAGTAATAATCAAAACAAATGAAAAAAAAAACATAATAAATAAGCACAAGCAACAATAGATAGTAAATGAATAAAGAACACAAAATTATAAGAGTAATACTTAGGGGCGGTTCTATACGGAGTAGTTTGAGTGCTCGAGCATCCGTTGACTAAGACAAAAATTCTAAATATCTATTAAGAAAATATAAAAAAAATTATATAAAGAATAAATAAGCACCCATTGAACAAAAGAAACTAGTGGGTGCTTTGATTTTGACCTTAAACTTAAGGCATGTATTGTGCTGTTAGTTACGAGTTCAATACTGCAACACTTTTAATACAAAATTACTACTTTTCTTATTTTAATTTTTTTCATACTTCTTTTAATTTCTTTTATTTCCCAAATTGTACCTTTTCTTATTCCAATTATTTTCCCCATACTTTCTCTCTTTTTATCTTTTATTTTTATTTTTTTCTCTTTGTTTAAGTATTTTTTTAAAATTTTTCAAATTGTACCGTTTCTTTGTTCATATTTTTTTCTCATTTTTATTTTTTGATTTTATGCAGGGTCATTTAGTTTTTTTTTTTCAAAAAAAATTTCTTGATCTATTTATTTGTAATCATTTGTGATTATAAGTTATTTTGGGTAATGATAATTAATCGTTATTTATCATATATTTTTTATTAACGTGCTTGAGTTGCTACACAGTTATATGCTGTGATAACTAATAATTTTACGTTAAAGGAAGTGAGCATCCAGAACCTTCAAATTCTAGATTCACCATTGGTAATATTGCAATTAATAGTATGGAAGGATTGGGGGGAGATAATACTCAACTATCTAACTAATCTTGTACCTTAATTGGTGTCATTTGTAACCTCTTATATGAGGTCATATTCTCGGTAAGCTGAAGTTGATATGTTCTGTCTAACCACCTTGCCGTAACACTTTTTGAACCTAAATCTACCTCTTAATCATCCATAATCAACTTTTTACATTTTCGCACTAGTCATATATGCACCTCTCTATATATGCATGAACCATCTCAACCTCATTTTTTACATCTTCTTTTTTATCGAGATTACTAATCTTACTTTATTCCGGATATCTCCATTTTTATTTTATTTCTGGCAGTATGCCAATATATCAATTTCAATAATGTCATGCATACCTGCAACTTTCATCGTTTGATTGTGAAAATTCTTAATTGGCCAAACTTCATTCCATACAACATATTTGGTTTAACCATCACTTTATAGAGCTTTTCTCTAAGTTTTAATGACACTTTCTTATCACATAATTTGATTAAGGATGTGAGCCTTAATTTTATCCATCCTGCATAATACTATGTCTAACATCCTCACCATTCTCCCTCATTTTTTAACAATAAATCAATATACTTGAAACTTCCTCTCATTTGGATGACACATGTAACAAGTCTCATTCTTTGCTACATCAAGTATTTTGTTTTTATTTTAACCAACTTAGTGTTAACTTTATCGCAAGTCTCGTCAATCAAAATTTGTATCATATATAAATAATATAAATCATGATACTTTTTTTTGAATTTATTGCGTCAATTAATCTATCACCAAGACAATAAAATTGATATAGAAGTTGATCCCTTATGCAATTTCTATTGCAATTGGAAAGTGCTATAAGCCCCCCCTCCCCTTCCCACCCCCTTCACAATTTTTATTCAGATCTTAATTCCATCATATATATCTTTAATTGTCCTAATGCACATTACAAGTACACGTCTAGCCTCCAAACATGTCCATAGGACCTTATTTAGGACTCGTCATAAACCTTTTCTAGATTGATGAATACTGATATAAGTCTTTTTCCCCACTCCCTCTAATGGTGTTCCATCAGTCTTATTTATGAATGAGTTTTGAATTGAGCTTAATAACATAAATACATATAAATCATGATTAAATACAATGTATCTAAAATAAATTACACCTAATTTTACTCATTGTATTAAAGATGCATAATTAAATACATGCATATCATGATTATATGTTCTGTTAGAGTATATTCGAAATAATATTTCTTTGACAAAAAATATGATTTGAAAAACTATTATTTAGTATAAAATTAGCACAATAATAGTGTGCTTTATCCTTGTATTAATCACCAAGTGGCTTCATTTACAGAACCATAACCAAACAACAAACCTTGTTGGTTATCTCAAAGTAAAATAAAAGACTAGTGTCCAAGCTTAACTAAGTCTATGATTACCAACTAAATATCAAAAACTAAGCTATGTAGTAGATGGCTACAACCTTGAGGACTTCTAACATTACAAATATATGCTATTTCTCTAATAATTCCTTCCCAATCTTTATATCTTTTTTTCAAAGATTCTCAAATTCCTCTCTATCCACACAACATAAATCACTTCAGCAAAGACTATTCTGAATAGAATAGCTTTTTGAGTTTTTCCTTTAGCATGAGCTATAGTCTACTCTATGTAATGATCTCAATTGCTCTAATATTGTCCATTCCATCCGAGCCAAGTAAAGATTTTAGTCAAGATTTGAATGGTAAAGGGACATTTGATGAACATGTGTTCTTTTGTATCAGCTACACAAAACGCAGTTAGGTTCCACTATTATATCTCATTTCAGCAACCTGTCAGCTGTTAGCAATCTACCATAAAGATGTAATCACATTGTAAATACAGCCTTTGATCTTGCATTGTTCTGAAACATTAGGCATTTTCGGGCCAACCTCAATGTCTAATGTTTCAGAACATACTGGGACCTCTCTTGGGGTGACATTAGACCTCTCTTGTGCATAAGGGTTTGACCCTTTTCAATTCCCTCCATCAAAACACTTCCTTCTTCTTCTTCTTCAAAAAAATCACAAAGATATTAATTCGATTTCAATCGAATGAACGAGAAACTTAATTCAAGAGAAAGAAAAAGAGGAAGTTAAATTCCTAAACTTTGTCACGATCCAATTTAAGATCATGACTGGCGCTAAGGGAGAGAATCCCAAAGCAAGTCTTACTAGAATTCTACAGAAAATCAGATAAAATTTTCTTTGTTTTTAGGCCTATCCAAGTTTTTATCTGTCTCAGAAATCAACAACATAACTACTAAATATTCAAATCAAGACACCATCAATTTTCAATCTATTCTTTCCACGCAATAATACTAACTTATCTCCAAAAATAGGGAGAAATTTAAAATCAGTCACACATCTAAGATAACAAAAGAATACTCATGACTCTAATAAAAATAATAACCATGGAGTGACTCTGAGAACTCAAAGGAAAATCCAATAAACAAATAAGCTCGTTGTCCATGCAAACAAGTGCAAGCTCACCATGGAAAGTCAACTTGCTAGCTCTAGTTATCAAATTCTCATCAATTCACTTGTATTCTGTAGAAAAAATATTAGTGTGGAGTGAGACATTAGCTCAGTGAGTAATAATAATAACCAATATTATTTTGATGAGAAAAAAAAGGGTGAGTCCGGTGCACTAAGCTTCCGCTATGCGCAGGGTCCGGGGAAGGGCCCGACCACAAGGGTCTATAGTACACAGCCTTACCTTGCATTTCTGCAAGAGACTGATAAGAGATAAGTTAGAAAATATGATAGTATAATAATCAAAATCATATAATAAATACTTTGTCAAACATCAATAAGCATAATTATTCTTGTTGTCTCATATAAGCAAATCAACTTAACCATTCAAAAACAAAGTCAGTAAAACACTTTCATATCATATATATATATTAGGAAGGTTTCAAAGAATGAATTATGTAATGGGTATATCTATCTTCTTAAAGGAATAGACGATAATTGTAAATTTCATATCAGTGAATCCCTATTCGAGGGATATAGGTAACGATATGCTAGTTCTATATTTCCACTAGCAAGAGCTCTATTCGTAATTAGTATACAAGGTGCACTAGGTCTAACGAACCTGTCGTTAGCTACGGGATCCATCAAGGTTTACTCCTATTTATACTTTTCTTTATAAATCATAAAAGTTTTTTACAAAATAGTGCAATAGGTTGAAGTCTTAGAATCATATCATGTCAAAACTTAATGAAAACACATGTAAAAGTACTTATATCTGAAGTAAATCAAATCCTTTCAATAAACAGTATTGCTTGCGATAAAAGTACTCAAGTAACGTTTATTGAAAGGATCTAACATCTACTTGAGATATAAGTACTTTTACTAAAATTTACATTATTGAGATATATAAATTAGTCTCCAACTCTAACAAGAGTTCCATAGACAAAGGCTAGGCACAGAAAAGCATTTTGTCTCGTTATACAATTGTAACTCTACATTAGAAGAATGTTATAGTTATACATTAAAATATTATAGTATATAAATATATATGATATTGTATACTTCAAATGTATATTATTTGCTTTCTATCTATATTCTTTTGTTCTAACATGGTCCACTCTGACTTCCTCTACTTTTTCGCAATCTTCGGGAAGTGTACTTCCTCTTCACCACTTAACTATCCTCATCAATTCATATTTATCAAATTATCAGCAATAAATTATTTATTTTGGCGAACATAATTGTTATCTTTTCTTGGGGTACGGGTTCCACATCCATACCCATAATCGTGTTGTGCCGGTATGGGTGCGACATCCAAAGTGAAGAGTCCAAATAACTTAGCCAAATGTGCCAAACTGCTTTTAACAATTTGCTCCTATTATATGAAAAAAATAATTTTTCTTATAAATACTACTTACACAATTTTGTTAAAGAGTCTAGGACCTATTACTATTAAAAAAAAATGAAGCCTCTCAAATTTAAGGACTAAACACTTGCCTTTTTTCTAACTATATCGAGCCGCCCGTGGACTCATGACTTATGAATTCTAAAACTTTAATATCTAGTGCAAGAAGTAACAAACTTAAGCAGTCAATTTAAGCAAATGATGGACTTCACCCATAAAATAGAAAATTTACTACAAAAATAACTAATTACATATATGGTGATCGAAAGCCAAAATCAACTATACATTTAAAACGAGTTAGTACTTTAAACTAAGTCGAGAACGAAACATGCGATGGGCGCAAGCAGGGCTGCTGCTTGATTCATGAAAATGAGGTTCTTTCATTCTTTGAAATAGTATTTGATAACCGTTCCTTAGAAGTTTTGGTAATGTCTGTCGTCTGATTCATTCTATCATAACTTGTAAGGAACGGTTGTCAAACACTATTTTAAAGAAAGAACCAAATTTTCTATGAATCAAATAGCAGTCCTTCGTTCTCGACCATGCTTCGTTCTCGACTTAGTTTAAAGTATTAACTCATTTTAAATGTATAATTGGTTTTGACTTTTGATCACCATATTTGTAATTAGTTATTCTTGTAGTAAATTTTCTATTTGTGCGTGAAATCCATCATTTGCGGGTGAAATCCATCATTTGCTTAAACTGACGGCTTAAGTTGGTCAATTCTTGTGCTAGATATTAAAGTTTTAGAATTCATGAGTCATGAGTCCACGGACGACTCGATAGGATTAGGAAAAAGGCGAGTATATTTGTCTCTAAATTTGAGGGGCTTTATTTTTTTTTAATAGTAATAGGTTATAGACTTTTTTTAAAAAAATTGCGTAAGTAGTATTTATAAGAAAATTATATTTTTCATATAATAGGAGCAAATTGTTAGAAGAAGCTTGACACATCTGGCTAAGCTGCTTGGACTCTTTATTTTGGGTGCCGCACCCCTGTCGGCACGGAATGGTTATGGGTATGGTTGTAGGACCCATACCCGAAGAAAAGACAGCAGTTGTGTTCGCCAAAATAAGTAATTTATCGCTGATAATTTGATAGATATAAAGTGATGAGCATGGTTAAGTGGCGAAAAGAAAGAGGATTGTGGAATTCTTGAAGATTGCGAAGAAGTAGAGGAGGTCGAAGCAGCTTCTGATACCATGTTAGAATAGGAGAATATAGATAGAAAGCAAATAATATACATTTGAAGTATACAACATCATACATATTTATATGCTATAATATTTTTATGTATAACTATAATATTCTAATGTCAAGGTATAGTTGTATAAGGAAACTAAATGTTTTCCTGTGACTAGCCTTTGTCTATGAAACTCTTGTTAGAGTTGGAGACTAATTTATATGTCCCAATAATATAAATAAAAAGTATTTAAAAATTTAAAACTCTAGAATATGTCAATTAAAATATCATCTTTGTTATTTATATAATATTTCATATTACTTTTAATTACAAAATTAGTATTATAATAATTGTTACTTAAAAGACATTTAAAGTTAAGATAAAAAATTTTAAAATTTAATTATTATCTAGTTAGAAAGTACGAAATATTTTGTAAAACATTTCAAAGAATTTAAAATAATCATACAAAGTCATTATTTAAATATGATTGATTCAAATTGAAGTAAATTAGATAAATTAAAAAATAAAAAGTATCTATAAGAAATAATTAATAAACAATTACTCTTTTATTCTATTTTAGTTTTCATAATTTTTTATTTTTACAATTAAAATTATATAAATTTTGACTAATATTTTAAGACGTATTTATTAATTTTGGAAAAATAACATTAGGGTATTTTCTTTTTCCAAGTGTGCTATCGGTCTGGTGCTTCTCACAATTCATGGCATTCATCGGATCTGGTGGTCTCTTTTTATGTATGTATCTCCTTCATCTTCACTCTTCTGCTCAGTGCTTTTGGTTCTTCCTTTAATTTTGCCTCAGTTGAACGCGTCTTCGGATGTATATACATGTTTTTGTATTTGAGCTTCGAATTTTGGGGGTTGATTCTTTTGGATGATTTGTAATTTTGGAGCCCTTATTTTTTTGGGCTTAAAGCCACTGCAATGTTGCGCCGCCCTAACAAGGAGGCTCAAAATTACCTTGTATATACCGTGAAGCGTTTTACTGAAGGGGTTGAAGTGAAACCCTCGCTACCCGCCGCTGATTGAGGCATAGTTGTTGATTACTGAGCTAAAATAGAGGTAAAGAGTAAGAATGTGCATTTGGGATTGATACATTTCTCCTTTTAACTATCTAATTTTACAGAGTAATGTTTTGTGAACTTTTTATCACATAGTAGCACCCTTTTGGTTTGTTTGGCATTAAGACATAATTGCAGGTGTAATTTTTTCGATGTAACATTTGATTTAACAATTTGCACACCAAATTCATGCAGATGTTATGGTAGTTGTTGATTGGAAATAAAAATTTGCTTTTAGTTACAATGGATGGGCTTCAATTTGGAGGGTCTCACTTGAGGGTTTTGTTCTCTTCGGTTAGAAAAGAATAATGAAACGCCACTTAGGAATGTTAGGAAATATATTGTTGAAATGGTTGTACATTTTAGGATCTTTGGAATTTTTTCTCTTTGCTACTCAGTCAATTATGGAAACAACCTCTCTACCTCTATGAGGTAGTGGAAAAGTCTGCATACATTTTTACCCTTCCCAGACCCTACTTGTGGGATTTGGTTATGTTGTTGTTGTTGCTGCTGCTACTCGGTCAATTACTCCAGTTCAAGCTTTACTAGCTTTGGCTATTTATGTAGCACATGATTACACATGATGACATTACATTTTATCCATTTCAGAACCAAAGTATTTTATCCATTTCAGAACCTAAGTACCCCTGGGTTTCAGCTCAACAGCCATTAGCTATGGACCAATTTGGAGGAGGAAGTTGGACAATGATTCCCAACATCCAAGCTCACAGTAATCCTTCTACACCCTCCAATCAAGACAATTTATTTCTTCAGCAACAACAATTTCAACAACAACAGTTCACTCAACCGCAGCTCTATCAGCAGCAGCAACAACAGCAGCAGCAGCAGCAACGATATCAACAGCAGATGCAACAGCAACAAATGCAGCAACAGCAGCAGCAGCAGATGCAGCACCAGATGCTGCAACAGCAACAACAACATCAGCAACAGCAGCAGCAACAACAACAACAGCAGCACCACCACCAATCACTTGCCTCTCACTTCCATCTTCTACAGGTATTGGGCGAAACCCATGATCCGTAGATTGCTATTACAAATAGAGTATCATGACATTTTGATTTCCTAGTGAGACCTTCTGTTCTAACTTTTATTGCCATCCTGCAGTTGGTGGAGAATTTAGCTGATACAATTGAAAATGGGAATCGAGATCAACACTCAGATGCATTGGTTTGTTCATTTCATTGATGGATTATATAACAGTTTGATCATTACATGTTAGTTTTCATTTCTTCTAGTTTAAACCAGTTGTATTTTCCTCACCAGGTAACCGAATTAAAAAATCAGTTTGAGAAGTGCCAGCAGCTGTTGACATCAATATCAGGGTCTATTAGCTCAAGATCTATGGTATTTCATTTTCATGTGTATCCTTTGATTTCTGTGGAAACTTGTTCTGAACACACACACCCTCCCCACAAACAACAACAGCAAAAATGAAGAGAGACCCCAACAAAGAGTTAAGCGTGATAAAGAAAAATAAAACTCCAAAAGTATTCTTTTCTGGAAGAGTTGGATTTTTTTTTTGGCTGTGTTATTGCGTTTAATTGTGCTTTTCCATTTGGCCTTTTGGTGCAACTTATAGTTGTGAAGAATTTTACAGAAAAGCGGGGTTCATTATGTTGGAAACGATGTTGACTTGAACAAAGTTACTCCACATATTCTAATTAGTTGCATGTTTTGATGCTTAAATGTGGGTAAGATAATTGGTCATTCCTGTGTTCTTTGGACAGACAGTTGAGGGACAAAAGCGCAAAAAGGCAGAGTGCGAACAAATGTTAAATCAGCGAAGGTTTGTATCCGGGTTTGAGATTCGTATATAGATGTTTCTGAATGTTTTCTACTGAAACTTCTATAATTATCATTAGCTTCTTTATCTGATGGTCCTGATTCATGCTTAATTCCAGGGATCTTATTTCGAGGTACAAAGGCTCAGTTGAGGAGCTCATTAACTCTGAATTGTAGCTGCTACTCGCATTTTAACCAAGGTAAGATTATTTACTGCAAGGTTTTTCTGGCCTGCCCAAAAGAAGTTGAGTTGAATCACCTGTCATTTTATTCTTATTCAATGCAAGCAGAACAACTAGGCAATGTACTGGAAGAAGTCAATTTGTAGTTTGTTGTAATACATAAGAATTAACTGCTCATGAGAAATCTTTATTGATGTTACTGTTGTAATAACTGCAGCTCGACAAATGATTGCTCTGAGTGTAAACATAAAACCTCTTGGGTCTGGGGTATGATAAAGATTAGCAGTACCCTGTTAAGTTACTGATTGTTTCTAACTCTAAGAACATCGAAGGAAGCACGCAATTGAAGTAATGGTGTTACCTGGACTCTGGTCAGACACCTGGAAAACAGTCTAATACATAGTTTAAGTAGCAGGGGGAGTTGGTCGGCCTATACAGTTTTGACTTTGTGGGTACACGTAAGTGATTAATGTTGCATATCACATACATAGAGAGAACTGTCCAAAAACATGGGTAATTGTAGGCTGGGAGTTCTAGTAGCTAGCATAGAGAGTAGTTTCAAGCACTAGGAAGAAAGGAAGTGCTTTGTACGCTCTGATAGTTAGATTTGTAAAGTTCTGAATCTGCAAATATTGTTGCGGACTGAGATTTGTTAAAATATTAGTAGTAACATTTTGTTACCTTTATTTTTTGAGGGAAAAATCTCAAATATGTTATTGAACTATCATAAAAGGCCTATCCATGCCACTCATTAATAGTTGGCATTAACAATGCCGTCGCTGTGACACATGGTCCATTCGTGCCACTAATGACTAGCAGCCTACGCATCCAGTTTTATAAGTTATTCTTAATTTTAAAATACCAGATATGTCGCGGGTCGTCCAATACTCACGTCACCTAACCTGGCCCCTTTACTTTTTAACTCGCCCCGCTATACCTGCTGCTTCGCTCCCATCTGAAACAAGCAAAATAAAGCACCAATTTTAGTTTATAAGTTTAATTTGGAGCACAAAAATAGGATACACAAATAAAAAAGAGTTACCATTTGGAACTCACTAATAAGTGTAGAGAGGTTAGAGTTTTTCATCACACAGCGCAGCCTTTTCACAGTAGACACTTACATACTCGAAGGTGGAAAATGAAGAGAAGCAGTTAGGGGTTTCTGGGTAAAAATGGGATTTGAGAAGGGGTTATAACCTGGGGTGGTTAGGCATTGTGGGTGGTTTAATTGGACAACACATGGCATATGTAGTATTTCAGAATCAAGAATTTGGCTTACAATATCAGATGTGTAGTGGGACGAATGGGTTAAATGTATCAT
>DF359368.1:56461-68342 GCA_000787875.1 Solanum virginianum
ATCAGATGTGTAGTGGCACGAATGGGTTAAATGTATCATGGATTATTCGCTGATTGATACAAAATGTTATTAATGAATTTTTACTTGTTACATATAACAGATTAGAAATTGGATCAGAAAAATACTTGGTAAAGACTTAAAACTGCATTACATCCAAATTAGAAATGTAATTTCACTTAATTATAGTAGTTCTTCTATTAAGATATTTAGTGTATATTACTCTTCAGGGCGGCCCAATGCTTGGACTTGGGGCTTCCATGTTGGAGGTCTCAAGTGAAAGCAAGGGGTTTGCCTTCTGGGTCGAGCTCGGCACACCGGGCTTGCCTAGTGCGGGTTACCTCTGCTATGTGGTTTGCAAGCTATTGCATAGGAGCGGAGAGTGGTTTGCAAGCTATTGCATATAAGAGGGGCTTTACCCTGTGCGCACCCAAAGGGTAGGGGTTTCGGGTTCCCCTTGTTATTAAAAAAATAAAATTAGTGTAGTATTATTTTTGTGAATCGTTATTTTTCTTTGCTCTTCATATAGATTTTTTAGCATTTGTCCATCTGTGCCTTCCTTCACATACAATCACACTTGAGCTTTTCACTTTAAGTTCCAACAGATCTTGGTGCTTTTCTATGCGTTTCAGCTTTAATAACTCTGCTAGTTTCAAATGGAGTATTCCTCTCGTAGCTGGCTCAATTTTTGGCCTTAGCAATCAGGATGTATTTGGTTACTCATACTGGATCTGCAACCAGTTTCAGAAAAAAACAAAACGGATCTGTATACCAAATACACAGATAATTCCTCCATGCTGGGGTCTGAAAACTTGCCATTCTTCTCTCTTAAGCACCTGAAGTATTTTCTCTTCATATATGTGACAACTTGGCTAAAAGGGAACATGAACCTAGAACATTATCAATGATGAAATGATGACTTGAACATGGTTGTGACTTGTAAACTTACTAAACAACTGAATTCCCACCTGATGAAACTTTTTCTTGGCACAGCAAAGAACACACTAGCAACTTCTCCAAGCATTAGCATCGTTCAGTGGGAATTCATCCTCATCAGGAATTTGCAGAAGAACATGAATCAATCCTTAGACTCCATCATCAGATATGTCTTTATCGTCAAGGCTTTATTATGTATTTCGAAGATTATATTTGCAACAATCTCCAAGGAAAACATAATCTTGATACAAGTATAATTGCAAGAACATAATACATTGGTTTCTTTATACATATATATACCAACAGTTTCGCATTTGGACAATTGCAAAGCATATGGTATGATGAATTTACTTAATAGAATAAACCAAAGTATTCTAAATTTGAGTCTTTCCTACAAATCCTATTTAGAGTTTTGAACTTGTTTGGATACAAAATATGTAATCTTCCAACATTTATTTTTATTTCCATGCTAGATGGCTGCTTTTTTAGTTCAAAAAATATTGAAGTCCCCACGTTCTTCAATTTTCCGACTGCTACTCTCCTTTTTTGACTTGTTGACTGCAATTATCAAACTTAATTGGGGTTTGCTGGTAGAATAGACATAGCTACTAGTAGGAAGGCGGCCAAGATTGATTACTTTCACGTAAAATTAAACTAATCTACCAAGTTGATATAGGTAAGACAATATTTTTTAAAACTATGTCTAGGGGTATTTGTTTTGGGGGTCAAGCTTATCGCACCAAACTTGTTTCTTCCATGTGGAAATGAGGGTTTACCTTGTATGCACCCAAATGATAGTAATTATTATTATACAAAAAAATTACATAGAATTACGCAACAATGGTTCAAACGGGAATGTTCCTTTGTTAAGTGACTTAGCTTTGAATTTGAAATAATGAATCAAATACATTTGTGGCCCCTTGGCAGAGCAATAATTTATGGTATTATTTAAAGGGTTACCCACTTCAACTACACTGCTTAGGATGTCACAGAAATTTTATTTACTTCAACTACACTTCATCATTTTCTTTGTTTTCTTTAAAATTCAGCGTACCACATGTGAATCATGTGTAATATATAAGTAAGCTATATTCAACTTTTTGAGTTATTATAATACGTAGTTAGTGTATATTTTCTATGAATTTTAGCTAATTTTGATATAAATAAAAAAATAATTATATTTATTGTTAATTAATGACTCTATTTTTATAGTATATATTTAAAACTATGCCTTAAATTTATAACTGTGACTTAATAATACACAAATTAAGGTGACTAAAATAAAAGGTTTGTATGTACTCTATAACTTGTTTGGTACATGTTAGCAAGGTGGTAAAAAGAATAACAAACTACAAAATTGAATCGAAATAGCAAGATAAATAAATGAGATGAGCATGAGACTCGGTGTTAACAAATGGCTACATCATTCTGGAAGAACAATTTTAATTATCCAATTTGATTCTTTTTTTTTTGTTTCTCCATCCGATGTCCAGAGTCTGTGGAGCACTAACTGCAGGACTCATTTGGGGTGGCGCTCCAACAAGATTTACTTGAACTCGGAACCTCTGATTAAAAGTTAAGCACTCCCAATTTGATTCTTTGCAAAATGGTTATAGTTAACAATACAGATAAATTTAAAAAATAATAAATTATATCTTGATCTTTTAAATTAAACAAATACAAAATAGTAGGAGTACTATTTCAAAAGTAGGTTCAGTTTCAAAAAAATTCAAAATGGGTAATTGGTAATCATAAACGAGACATTAATGCTTAAAATACAAGTATGGCGATAGCATTTCGTCTTTTTTTCTTCAGGTAATTTAATGTCATTAATGGGTTTTCGGTTGCAGTCAGATATGGTCATAAATTAATTACTCCATGATGAATCTCGTGAACATTTGGTTTTCAAAATATTCCCCTCCACTTCAAATCAAACATATATAAGAGAGTAATTTCAGTGTGTTTTGCTATAAAACAGTAAATCGTAATGGGAAGTCGTGATGATTATTGCAGCATCTCCATTATCACAGCTAGGGCTTGTACTGAAATTAGGAAAAGAAGATCGGAGACGTGTAGCCTTACCACTTGTATATCGCCGAGATGGATTTTCTCCCGGTGGTTTGAAACAGGGGAAAAAAATAAGGGCGCACAGAAAGTGAATCAGCTTCAATATGGTAACACCAGAATCAAATCGTCGAAGAAGAAGACGAACGAAGAGAATTCTCTTACGGAATTTGACACCAAATCATCCACAGCATTGGAAGATCCAGGTAAAACATTTTTGTTTTAATTTCATTCTAACTAGTTCGGCATTAAGTCTCTAATAAAAAAAATATATTCAAAGCTCGAATTTAAAAATTTGATTATTTATGAAAAAAAAAGCTTAATCTATGTTATCATAATTATTCGTGATAAAGATTTTCTTTTTGTATGCATGTATGATTTCGTATCCTATATGTGGTTGACGCAAGTATTTTTATGTTATTATTAGTGTACGTAGTTTAATTTGTGATAAAATAGTTAGTTAGATCATTGGTTATTATCTACAATTATCTTGGAGTCCAATATTACCTGTATATCGTTACCAGCATGTTTGTTTTATTTCTTGATTTTTTTAAGTTACGAAAAAGGATTATATCCCTAAACTATTTAAAATGGAGCAAAAATAATTTCTGTTAGATTTTTTTTAAAACATATTCCTTCCTTAAAATTTAACAAAAAAAATATCTATCTTTCTCTCTAATGAAAATGACACCATGCATGGACAAAAAGCGTCAGATGATCAATTCACGTGGAATCCTATTTACGCAAGAAGTTTTGTCTTTGAATTTTATGTCTTAGACTAGCCTTTTCGTATTGAAAGGACTATCTTTCACTTATAAATGTCTAAAAAAGTCGATCTCAGAATGATATTATTGATTCATCCTCAATATAATCATTGTCACCTTTTTAAATCAGTTTTTTGAGTTTAATAGATTCAACTTTGTAAATTTTCCAAACCTACAAAGCTGATATAGATGTTGTTGTGCTCATGTTAGCAATGTAATACAATCAACATAAGTTATCATTTTCAGGAGAAAATTCAATTGCAATTATAAACAAAAGTTATTCTTTTAATATAATAAGAATTTAGATTACTCAAAGTCTAACAATTTGATTTGAAGATGAGTTGGAATTGGATTTTTAATAGAATTTTTTAGCTTAAAACTAATGAAGGATATTTTTGCTTCATTTGTATTAGTTAAAAGAATATTTTTGGCCTTTTTATTTCTATTAGGAAGAAGGATATTTTTGTTAAACTTTTAATTGGCGGGAAAATTTTTGAGCCAAAAATTTAACGAAGAGGTATTTTTGAACCAATCTAACAAAGGGGTATTTTTAGCCCTTTTCCCTTTTAGTTATCATGTTGTGTTTTTCAAAAGTTAATTTGATTAATTTCAAAACTACATTAGATTACATCAATTCGATATTTTAAAATAAAAATTTAGATATTTAAAAAATATGCCAAAAAGTATTATAACTTGTAAATTTTCATATTAATATGGTGAAAAAAATATATTTTAAATTAATAAAGAGAAAATAGTCAAATGTCTCCCTAACATATATTCGAATTTTCAACTATACACTCTACTTTCACGGGCATCCTATTACCTCCTAAACTATTTAAAATTAAAATTATTACACCCTTAAAAGTCACAATCACATCTTTGTTGATCGGTGAAGCTCACGCGTTTGACACGTGGATTTTTTTTTTGAATTTTACTTTTTGTTGTCTTCTCTTTTTGGTTTATTATTTCAAAACTCCATTGAAGGTCAAAATATTAAAATTTGCCTATTTTTGTCTTGAATCATGAATGAATCTTATATTTGAAACTTGTTAAATAGAGTTGATAGCTAACTATTTGAATTTGAAACATTAGATTGACCGAGTTCATAAACTTTTGGATACTAAGAATGTCGGGATTCTATAAGAATTAACATAATTTTTTGAATTTATATTTTTGAGTTGGGAGTAGTTGAGTTCTTTGATAGTTTGAAGAGTTTCCTTTGTCTGGAAATGGAAGCTCAAGGTTGAAAATGTAAAGTCCAGCTTAAACTACCATTAAAGTTAGTTTGAAAGTTCAAATTTACCTTAGCACAAATGAGCTTCATTTTGAGTGGGTAATATATCAAAAGAATCAAACTATTGGAAAAAATTCATATCTAAATGTTGAGGAAATTTGGAGAAGGATTAAAGTGATTTTGCATCAAATCTTCACCGAAGAAGATGAAGAACGACATGGCTGTATTTTCAGATTTTTAGAGAAATGATTAATATTTAATTGTTAAAACCCATCAAGGAGTATTGTTTGAAGATGAAATTAAGTTTATCTACTAAATGGTTGCCTGAAACTTAAAATAAGATCTATAAAACTCCATTGATAGAGCTTGAGAATTGAACTTGAGAGAAATTATTTTACAACATTTGCAAGTGATTATAAATAATTTTATGAATTTGATGGGTATATTGAACTTGAGAGAAATTACTCTACAACATTTGCAAGTGATTACAAATAATTTTGTGGATTTGATGGGCATTGAATATAGGATTGAAAATTTTCTAGTATTGAGAATTTATTGAAGGAAATCAGTCGGGTGTCACTGTGTTAAAGTTTATTCAATCTCAATTTTTTTAAAATTTGAAGATTTTAGGTTCATAGTATCCTTGATTGTGAAACTGCTCTCTACGATTTGTGGTGTATATATTGACGTGGTGGTAACAATGATTAAGATGTTAAATGCTGGTGAAATTTGGTGGTTGCCATGGATTTTCAACTAAGTTGCTATGAAGAATGAGTATGTTGTTTTTAAAAATTAGATTTAATTTATTAGCTGTGTTTCAAATAAGTTTATTGAAGAATTATTTGTTCATAAATTATACTAATTACTGAATTTTTTTGAGTCAAACCTCTATTGATGAAGCTTCAACAATAATAATAGTGGAGGAATATATTTGAATAAATATATATAATAAAAAAGAAAGAAAAAGCTTAGTGGTAATTAATAGCTTCAAATTCTGAATATTAGTATGATAGACATTGTAACAGTGTTTTAAAACTGAAAAAGTTGTTGTGATAGCAAACTGGAATGTATTGCTTATTGGTAATTAATAAAAAAGCTTAGTTACCTGAAAAAAGAAAGAAAAAGAAGAAAAAAAAACAAAATAAAACAAAAAATAGACAATTCACTCTTTATGCCAACTCAACACTTAAAGAATAATTTATTTCACCTTAAAATAGTTCAAGGGGGTAATAGGTCCCTCGTAAAGTATAGATGTGTAGTTGAAAATCCAACTATAGATTGAAGACTTATTTGACTATTTTCTCAAATAATAAATAAAATTTTAAGTTGTTTCACTCCCAATAAGAAAATTGTGGCAAATAAAAAATAAGTAAAGGAGTATAAATTATGCTTATTCGAAATAAGTCGGTGGAAAGGCATGACGCTCCCCACCAACGTTAAAGAGAAATAAATAAGTGGAGTATATATTTTGAAAAATTAGGTGCATGGAAAATATTCATATTAATGTCATTTAAAGCTAGGCGTTTACAGTTTTTGCTTTGATAGAACAAAGTGCTCATTGTTGTAGTAGCATGTTTGACCAATTTTTTCAAAAGGTCAAAAGTATATTTTTAAACAAAAAAAATTAAACCAAGTACATTTTTATCTAACTATATCTATATCTATCTATTCTATACTATCTTAAAAGGATAAACTTTCTAACTTAAATGTTAAATTATTATAATATATTCAATTTAATACATCTTCTATGTTTTATATTATATTTATTTACTTATATTATATTACATTAAAGGTAGACTACATTGAAGGGTTATAATTTTTTTTAATGGTTATGCCTTTCATAAAAAAATTATGACTTTTTTGAAGAGTTATAACTTTTTTTAAGAATTGTAGCTTTTTTGATAAGGCATAATCAGCTACTCATAGTACTTTTTGTTTGATACAAATAGAGGAGTTCTCACATTTTTAAACTACAAATTTTTTTTATTTTACTCATCACAATTAATTTTAAAATGTGAAAAAGTCAATATATATAATTGGCAGGTGCAACATCATCTTATTTACATCTAAGCTTTATATTATAAATTGATATAGCTTATATAATAAACATATATAAATGTTTTCAGAATATTGATGTCACAACTTTTCAGTATCTGACAGTTAATAATTATAAGAAAGTTTACGGTCATTATTCATGATAATTTACATTTTATATTCCATTTATACACATAATTTGACATTGACGTGCATGAAAACTAGTTCATTGAATCAAGTTGATGCAGGAGGAGAAAAGAAAGCGGAGTGTACGAACTTAGGCATTGGATTTGGTCTAATTTATCTGTTTAATGCTACCAAAAGTGAGCTGAACAGGATCGTTGAGATTCGTCGTGAAATGGAAATCCTGCTTCATAATTCCAAGATGGAATTACAAAACCAAAGAAGAAATCCATCAAATTTAAGAACCAAAATCTCACACTACGATTCACAATTTGCATGCTCATCTGATATGGAAGAAGAATCAGAAATCACTTGCAGCCATGATGATCACCCTTTGAACTGCAAATTGATGGAAGGAAATGAAAGGAATTTGGAAATGGACCAACTTGAAGCAGAGCTTGAAGTCGAATTAGAACGTTTGCAGTTCCAATTAGATTCAGACGTTATGCTAAAATATTCAACAGAGGTATGTCGTGTGTTAAACTTCAAATCCTGAATCAATTGCTTTTAGTTTAGCATGAGCTAGCAAAGCGGAAAAAAAGCATAATTTTCTATACTTGAATTGTGACAGAGCTCAGGTGGAGGAAGCCATAGCACTAGCTTTACACAAGTCTACAATCCTGATTCCTGTGTACCAAATTCTGGAGTTTCTGCACAAGAATTAAGGAGGAGGTTGCATGAGCTTATACAGACAAGACAGGAAGAAAGGATAAAAAAACTGGAGTTAGCTTTAGAATCCACCATGCAACAACTTGCAGAAAAAGAAAAAGAGGTACGTTGGTGGAGAGACACTGCCAAGGTCATTTCTCAACATGCTCCAAGTCGTCGATCACTTACTAAGTTGGGTTAAAAGCCACACACAATGAAAACTGTCCAAAGCTTTTTTGGATACAAAGAAATTAGGAAAAGGGAAGGGAAGTCGATTGCTTAGGGAAACAAAGGAAGGAGAAGAAAGAAAAAGAAAAAGTTTTCATGTAAAAGAAGGTGAAGGAAATAGATCAAAACTTATATTTCACATACTAAAGTTTAGTTTGAAATAACAAGAATGGATGCCTTTATTTTAACAATTCCTTTGAATAATTTCAGAAATAGGTGGTTGGTAAACAAGATCATATACATGTACAACAAAAGCTATGTTGCTCGAACTATCCAAATATGTTGCCACAAGCATGTCAGATTCTTCAAAAATGTACTGTTTTTGAAAGATCCGACATACAACAAAAATAAATATAATCACCACTTATTGTCCCTCTCTTGTTACCAAACATGGTGAAACTTTCCCTGACATCTGCTAACTGATAGTATGTGAAGGTATCAGGAACAGTAACACCACTAGAGTAGTAGGCTTTCATAAGAAGGAATTTAAATCCCTTTCAACATGTTTGTATGAGCACTAAAAAAAAAATTATCGCCATATATGTCGCACGAAGACTACCTCACTACATAGGCTCTTTGCAACTATAAAATTAAGACATGCATACTGTTGACTCTTATTATTGGAACATGAGATAATGTGCGTATTGCTAATACAACGACAAATGTGGAATGGTCCCTAACCTGTAAACTTCATTACTTCGATATCTCATTGAATTCTTCCAGAAGTTTCTCAATAGTCTTCCTTGATACGATTTTTTCAATCTCGAACACCCTCATCTCAGAAGTTAGACCTGTAAAATCACATCAAAAGTTCAAACCCAACATCTCGGAAAGAGCATGTCTACACTCAAATGGTAGTTCATGGAACTGCATTCTGTAGGGTAAATAAGGAGAAAAAAGAAAAAGGAGCAGAAGAAGACGACATCAATGGGTATATGAAAGAACCAGCTACTTATTTTTCTTTTCCTCTTAAAATATCCCAAAGTCCATGTAGAAACAACTTTTCTTTGCATTCTTGATAAAGAAAATAAGATGGCGAAACGGCTTCAAGACAGAAACATAATCTTGAGACGATCAAGTTCTATATGAAGAAAGATAGCTCACTGACCTGATTGGCGCAAAGCTCTGAGTGGAAGCACATTTGCATAGGAGTAGATAAAATGGAGCAGACTTTTCATAAGCTCAGCAGATTCAGCTGAGATTAGAATCTCCCTCTAAAATTGAAAGCCAGGGACATGGTTAGATTGCTTGAACATTGGCAAAATAGTATCAAATATCACATACATCCAGTCCATAGAAATACACACGATACAAAGTCATTGACGCTCTATGATCCTTCATCCTAGCATCTACCTTTAAATGTGGACTCGCTGCAAATTCCACACATGGCCTTCTCATTTTAGTTTACAGAAGCATGAAAAAGGAAAACAACTATAGCCATGATCTTGTTGCTGAAACTGTTATACCATCAGCAACATAGATTACCAAGCTCCAATTTGGATCATATTAAGTTCTTTTTTCTGTCCGCATAAACAAACTGGAAGTTCTTTTAACGAATGAGGTAAAAACAAAACTTCACCAAAGAAGTTGAGAAATATAATTAAAGTCGCAATGACAAATTTAATACTAATCCACCAGGCAGTAACAGTATAAAGCAAAACTAGAATGATCTGCCAGACGCAAACTGGAGAAAGCATTCAAAGAGGGGTCACTAAACCTTGAAGCTCTTCTCTGCATCATAATACCCGGAAACGATCAAGAAGATGTGAAGTTTCTCTAGTTCTGCATATCCAAAAGAAAATGATAGTCAAGCCAAGGTGTGTTATCGTCCTACTGTCAAAGTTATATTTGAAAAAAGCACATTCTCAATGAGTGCAAGTATATTTGGCAGGAAGAGCTAAAGTAACCAAGGTTAAAATTCTCTAGTCTCTACCATCCCAGCACCCGGCACCCTCATCCTGGCACACTAGACTAAAAGAACTCTTGCAGCATGATAGATTTTCTTTTGATCTTCTTTGATGGGGGTGGATGGGTAAGATGAGGCAGAATTGAGAAAAGAAAGAGAGGGAAGAGATTAGTCTACAACTGCAATAGTAACTGTTGATACAGACCAAAAGGATTGTCATGTTTGAGACTACAAGAGCTTGATTGAAGTAAGAGAAAGAAAGGAGACAAAAAGTAATATCTCTAACAAAATCAAGAGCACCAGCCAATTAGCTAGAGGGTTTTCTCTCAGTGGTCAATAAGATGAGTCAGATTGAGTTAATTGTATGAAAAAGAACTACAGCTAAATGATATGATGACAAATATCGTGTGATTAGTCACTGACTGAAATATTTATGTTTCCAAATTGGAAAAGGGGCAGAATCAATTACTTACGCTGGAAACTTCTTATGTTTTCAGCTGAAGTAGAGTGATGTGTTAAGAGCTCTCCTATAGATATTCCTACTGAACTCATTCCCATATTTGAATTCCCCATTCTTGATCCTGGACTACCAGGTTTCCCTGCACCAAACTCTGAAGGTCAGTCCACATAAATAATGTTGCACGAGGCATATCATGTGCATGATCTCAAAATGTGAGAAACAATATCACTAGAAGTGTAAACTCTTGAGGAAATTTCTCAAATTCCCAAGCTCTCTGTAAATTCTGACCATAATATGATTGCATCAATTTACTCCACAGAAGCCCATAGACCATCTTATAGTTTCTTCAGGGAAGAGTGGCTGTTAGCCAAATACTTATCAAGAAAAAAGAAAAACAGAATGTTGCTACATAAAATTACTTTGTGACTATCCAGATTTGTTCTTTCATTAGGCAGAAAGCTGTATCAGGTTTGAGAAGGTAAATACATTTTCTTGGAGGTACTCATTAAAGATGAAACTACACTTGTCAGTACCAGAATCTACTAATCATGATTTTTAGCTAGGTGAAGTTTAATTAACTAATTTCAGGGTCACAACAAGGAAATGCAGCCGGCAACAGCTAACTCTTGGTCTTTAAATAAGTTTGAACCATATGAATTACAGTTTGAACATATCTGTGCTCTTATCCTAATACAGCAATGAATCATCTAGTTTAAAGTGGCATAATTGGACAAGGCATTTATACAACAGCATACCCAGTGTAATCCCACAATGCATCTGCGAAAGCTTTAAATAAATCATGGATTTGAAACAGAAAGGTATTAGGACAAAGAGAAGCAGATGACAAGACCCGATTTTTGACCATTATTTAAAAATCAAAGAGAAAAAAATAACATACCTGATTTTGACCATCTTTTAATATCTTTCCGTAAAACTTCTCCTACTCTGGGGTCGAGTGAATCTGATTTTGACAAATTGATATTATCTTTTCCTAAAACCTCTCCCATTATGGGCTCAGCTGTATCCAACTTTTTAATATCTTTTCGCAAAACTTCTTCTGCCTTGTGATCAGCTTCATCCGATTTTGATGATTTCTTAGTATCTTTTTGTAAAACTTCTCCTACTTCGGGGTCAACTGCATCAGATTTTGACAATTTCTTAATATCTTTTTTTAAAACATCTCCTACTCTGGGGTCAGCTGCATCTGATTTTGACAATCTTTTAATATCTTTTCGAAAAACTTCTCCTCCTCTGGCATCAGCTGCATCATGCATTTTGTTTCTCACTGAAAATGACAAAGTTTTAATTGGGAAATGAGTTTGATCACTTGGAATTAGAAATCTAGAATAGTGAATAAATACAATGACTATCAAAGCTGCATAACCTACAAATTTCATAAAGACCGTTACATCCAAATCGACCTGCCC
>DF359367.1:10043-68459 GCA_000787875.1 Solanum virginianum
AAGTTATCTCTATGCCTACATGATATTACCATGTAGGAATCAAAGTTCGTTACAATCATCCTCTACATGGCTTGATTTGACATCTTGAAGATAGCCTTTAGTGAGTCCTCTAGTTTGGAGAACTATCTATGTGAAACGACTCCAAAAAGTATCCAAAAATGTGCTTCAAAAGTGCTTGAAATCGTAATTTCCATATATCTCAAAATTTGTGCATCATATCGAACATTTGACTTCATAGTCTTGTTCAGGAGGTCAAATTGAGTGGGGGATAGGTCTAACCCTAATTTTAGAGCAAACAAATCACAATTTCATTTTCCCAAAAATTGAATTCCAGAGAGGTTTTTCGCCCCTAACGCGACGCGCCGAAGGCGCGTCTCAGTGCAAATTTTTCCTAATTTTCAAGTTTGGTCTGAGGCTTTTGGGTCTTGGGCCTATCCCATGCCTGAAAATGCCTATACATAGCCTTATTTCACCCTTATATCATTCAAGACATTCCCAAATACTCACTCAAACACTTATCCAATATTTCATCTCCTAAATTCAAGTCTCAAAACTCATTCAGATTTCAAGGTTCTCACTCAAGCTTCAAGTCTCCATCTCCTATCTTTATCAAGTTATTCTCCAAAGCTAGGTTATGTGGATTACTTTCATAGGTTACTTTCACCCATCCTGCCCAAGCTTCTTTTTACCTAAAATTTCATAATTTAAAGTTGATTTACTCATGGGTCTTATCTATTATGAATTTCACTGCACACTTTGTTGGGGTTTCATGAAATTGTGACTATTTTAGCATGTTTGAAGCTATGAATCCAAAATCTAATGTGAGATTTGATGAAGGATTTTGATGTATATTGCTTGAGGGCATTACCAAGTGTCTATTGATGGTTTTACATTGAATTTTCTAGCATGATTACACTCATGAAATGCATGGTTTTACACTAGCACTACATGCCCACCAAGTGTTTCATAAAATGTCCGGTTATGATTTCTTGAGGAATTGAAGGTTCAATACATGTCTTATGAGATGAATGACTTTATGATGATGAAAGGAATGTATGTATATGATATTATCTCTATAGTGTTGGGGATGACCAAGCCTCACTCGGTAGGTTGTAGGGCCGGGTAACCTTGTTGAGGGGTTTGTACCTCGAACGCCTCGCTCGAGAGGTGGTAGGCCCATGCAACCATATCGACGAGTTTGTACCTTGATAACAATGTTGGGAGGTTTATACCTCATCAACTATGTTTGGGGGTTTGTGCCTCATCAACTATGTTGGGGGATTTGTATCTCATCAACCTCATGAAGCGATTTGTACCTTATGCGCCTCTCCAAAGAGATGGTAGGCCTTGGATTGTACTAATAATGGCCACTCCTTACACTTGTGTTATGTTCTATATATGCATGATTTTACTTCAAGCATCATTTATACGTGCCATATTGTTATATGCGTATTTATTGTCTATGTTATGCATTTTGATTATGATGCTTATCATTTGTTGCATTGTATCCTACATACTTAGTACATTCAAATGTACTAACTCATACTCTATGCCTACATGATGTCACCATGAAGGAACTGGAGCCCCGCTTGAGCTTCCCCATCCCTGTGGCTAGTACGATTCCACTCAAGCTTGTTGGTAAGTCCTCCATTCCGGGGACATTCCTTACTGTCTCATATTACGTTCTAAGATTATTTTTTTTCCATGTAAATGTTGATTATGAGGGTGACCGCGGTTGTTTGTCTTAGCCCCCACTCTTATCTATGTAGAGGTGTTGTTGGACATGTCATATGTAATGTTATGAGCTTCACTCCTTGACTCTTGTTGTTATAATATGAATGTTTTCCCTTATCCTCGTTATCCCTATTTTACTCTATTGTTAATGTATGTTATTGCTTCTGCGACCAAGGATGTGTAATGATATTTTAAGAGGCTTGCTTGGGATCCCTTCCGGTTCCCCTTGCATCGTGTCACGTCTAGGCCCTAAGCTTGGGTCGTAATAAACTTAGTATCAAAGCAATAGGTTGTTAGATCCTTGGAGTCCAACACACCGCGTTGATTAGAATCTTGTTCATGGTTGTGTTATGAACCACAACTATGAGTTAGAGGCTATGAGGCATTTAGGAAATGTTTCCTTTCTTCTTACTTTATGTCATGCTATAGAAGTTGAGGTAGGTTTTCCCCCCTAACAATTGTCCTTTTCTATGCTAGATCATGCCTAACATAAGAGGGAGAAGAGCCCACACATCTGAGGCTAATGGAGAGCTTAGGGATGCTCTCACTTTGCTTGCACAAGTTATGGCTAACTAAACCAACCAAGGGGTCCAAGCGCCTCATGTTCCTACACTGGCATCTCGCGTGAGAGATTTCATAAGGATGAATCCCACAGAATTCCATAGGTCAAAGGTGAGTGAGGACCCTCAAGAGTTCATTGATGATGTTTACAAGATTTTGGCTATCATGGGTATGAGGTCGGAGGATAAGCCAGAGTTGGCTGCCTACCAACTGAAAGGGCTAGCACAAATATGGTATAATCAATGGAAGGATGAGAAGGGAGTCAACAATATGGTTCTATGGGAAGAGTTCAAGCGGCCTTTCTTAATCGTTTCTTCCCTCTTGAGCTTAGGGAAGCTAAGTTAGTGAAATTTATGAATTTGAGACAAGGGGCTATGAGTGTGAAGGAGTATGTCCTCAAGTTCTACCATCTTTCAAAGTATGATCTACACTTGGTGGCAGACTCGAGGTCTAAGATGAGCAAATTTGTGATGGGTGTTTTTGACTTGGTGAGTAAGGGGTGCCGATCCGCCATATTTATTATTGACTGGAGTTATCCCTTTTGATGACCTATGCCGAGCAAATGGAGGAGGAAATATTGAGGAAGAGGAGGAGTCATGAGGCCAAGAGGGCCTATTTTTAAGGGAAGCTCCATATCGAAAGGGTGGCCAATTCCATCAAGGCCAAGGGTCTTCTCATGCATTTAAAAAGAGGGTTGCCAATGATTTTCCAAGGGCCCAAGGGGTTGGATGTGTGGTTCCTAATGGTGGGTGTCCGAAATATGGTAGGGTTCATAGTGGCCCATGCTTGAGGGATACTAATACTTCTTATGGTTGTGGGGAAGTTGGGCATAAGGTGATAGATTTCCCCCGAAACTGTTGTAAGGAAGTTTATCCACAAGGTGCTAATGCGGTTCTTTTGGGAAGAGATGACCGACAAGATGGTGCCCAAGGCACAACCAGTTTTATGTTTTGCATGGGAGGCAAGGGGTTGATGAGGTGCCTGACCTTGTTATCGGTATGTTAAAAATCTTTGATCATGATGTTTATGCATTGATTGATCTGTGTGCCATGCTTTCTTTTGTTACCCCCCTTGTTGCCAAAATGTTCCATGTTGAACTCGGATTGATGTGTGAGTAATATGAGATGTCTACTCCTATTGGTGCATCTATTGTTGCTAGGAAGGTTTATAGAGATTGGGTGGTCAAGGGCAGGTTTATCTCTTGCATTTAAGCCTTTAAGTTAATCTCTAAGGGATGTCTTTATCATCTTGTAAGGGTTAGGGATGTGGAGTCCAAAGACCTTCCCATAGAGTCGGTTCTGGTAGTAAATGAGTTCCTTGATGTCTTCCCTAGTGATCTTCCCAGTGTTCCACCCAAAAGGGAAATAGATTTTAGTATAGACCTCCTCCTTGATACTCAACCCATGAGTTTCTTGATGTCTTTCTAAATGACCTTTTCGGTGTTCCTCCCGAAAGGGAAATAGATTTTAGTATAGACCTCATCCCCGATACTCAACCCATTTCTATTTCCCTTACTGTATGGCCCTATGGGCTTCGTGGTGTTCCTCCCGAGAGGGAAATAGATTTTTGCATAGATCTCTTTCCTGATACTCAACCCATTTCCATCCCCCCTTAATAACATGGCCCCAACAGAGTTAAAGGAGTTGAAGGAACAATTGAGGTACTTGTTGGAGAAGGGTTTTATCAGACCTAGCCAATCCCCTTGGGGTGCACCAGTGTTGTTTGTGAAGAAGAAGGATGGGTCTCTTATAATGTACATTGACTACAGACAACTCAATTAGGTCACCATCAAGAATAGGGAGAGCACCGGTGTTGTTTGTGAAGAAGAAGAATGGGTCTCTTAGAAAGTGTATTGACTACCGGCAACTTAATTGGGTCACCATCAAGAATAGTTATCTTCTTCCAAGGATTGATGATTTGTTTGACCAATTGCAAGGGGCTAGCCATTTCTCTAAGATTAATCTTTGGTCCGGGTATCATCAAGTGAAGGTGAGGGAGTGTGATATTCTTAAGACGGCCTTTCGGACTAGGTATGGGCATTATGAGTTTGTTCTGATGTCATTTGGGTTGACCAATGCATCACCCATCTTCATAGACCTAATGAATAAGGTCTTTAAATCCTACCTTGATTCGTTTGTTGTGGTATTCATTGATGATATTTTAATCTATTCACATAATAAGAAGGAGCATATGGATCACTTGAGGGTAGTGTTGCAAAGGTTGAGGGAAGAGAAATTGTATGCTAATTATGAAAAATGTGAATTTTGGTTGAAGGATATTACCTTCCTAAGTCATGTGGTGTTCGGGAATGGTATTAAGGTGGATCCAAAGAAGTCGGATGTGATTAGAAATTGTCCTAGACCATTGACTCCGACAGATATTAGGAGCTTTTTAGGCTTAGCGAGTTACTACCGGAGATTTCTGAATGGGTTTTCTTCTATTGCTTCTCCTATGACAAAATTGACTCAAAATAAGGCTAAGTTTGTATAGACCGATGAGTGTGAGAGAAGCTTCCAAACGTTGAAAGATAAGCTTGTGTCCGCTCCTATATTGTCACTACCGGAAGAGCTAGAGGGATTTGTTGTGTATTACGATGCTTCTAGAATTGGTTTGGACTGTTTTCTAATGTAAAATTGTAAGGTCATAGCCTATGCTTCTAGGAAACTCAAGGTGCATGAAAAGAACTACCCTACCCATGATTTTGAACTAGCCGCCATGGCGTTTGCATTAAAAATATGGCTTCATTATTTGTATGGGATGCATGTTGATGTGTTCACCGATCATAAAAGCCTCCAATATGTTTTCACTCAAAAGGATCTTAACTTGAGGCAAAGAAGGTGGTTAGAACTTCTTAAGGATTATGATATGAGTGTACATTATCATCCTGGTAAGGCTAATGTTATAGCAGATGCTTTAAGTAGGGTGTCCATGGGTAGCCTAGCTCATGTTGATGGTGGTGATGAGGAGATGGCTAGAGAGGTCCATCGGTTGGCTAGGTTGGGAGTTAGGTTGGGAGGAGTTGATAATGGTGGTGTTGTTGTTGTTAATGGTTCTAAATCTTCAGAGGTTGAGGAGGTGAAAGCTAAGCAAGATCTTGATGCCCACTTTGTTGGAATTGAAAGCATTGGTAAAATATGGTACGGTGGAGGTTTTCTCCCAAGAGGGAGATGGCACCCTTAGGTACCAAGGTATATTGTGTGTGCCTTGGTTGATAGCTTGAAGGAAAATATTCTTGATGAGGCTCATGGTTCTTCTTATTCAATTCACCCCCGATCTACTAAAATGTATAGAGATTTAAGAGAGGTATATTGGTGGGAAGGCATGAAGAAAGACATTGGAAAATTTGTTTTCGGATGCCGTAGTTGCCAACAAGTCAAAGCCGAACATCAAAGGCGGGATGGCCTAACCCAAGACATAGAGATTCCTACTTGGAAGCAGGAAGAGATTAATATTGATTTAGTGTTTGGGTTGCCTAAGACTAGAAAGGGTTTTGATTCCATGTGGTTGTGGCTGATAGGATGACAAAATTGGCTCATTTTTGACCGGTTAAGTCTACATATGGGGCTGAAGATTATGCTAGGTTGTACATTTGGTGAGGTTGCATGGGGTTCCTTTGTCCATTATATCAAACCGTGCTGCACAATTTACTTCTCATTTTTGGAGGTCCTCCCAAAGAGGTCTTGGAACCAAGGTAAAGTTTAGTATGACCTTTCGCCCTCAAATGGATGGCCAAGCCAGAAGAACTATCCAAACACTTGAGGACATGCTTAGGGCTTGTGTGTTGGAACTTAAGGTTAGTTGGTATGATCATCTTCCATTGATTGAGTTTGCATGCAACAATAGGTATCATTCTAGCATCGGTACGGCTCCTTTTAAAGCTCTCGATGATAGACATTATAGATCACTGGTTAGGTGGTTTGAGGTTGGAGAGGTGGCTATGTTGGGACCGGATCTTGTTATGGAGGCTCTTGAGAAGGTTAGAATGATTAGAGAAAGGTTGAAAATAGCCTAAAGTCACCAAAAGTCTTATGCCGATGTAAGGAGAAGGGATCTTGAATTCAAGGTTGGTGATTGGGTTTATCTGAAAGTGTCACCCATGAAGGGTGTGTTCCATTTTGGTAAGAAGGGAAAGTTGAGCCCTATATATCTGGGTCCTTATAGGGTGATAAGAAGGATTGGTAAGGTGGCCTACGAGTTGGATTTGCCTAGAGAAATGGAATTGTTTCATCCGGTCTTTCAGGTGTCTATGTTGAGGAAGTATGTGGGTGATGCTACTGCTATTGTGCCTCTTGATGTTGTGGGGGTAGTTGAAGAAAACTTAACATATGAAGAGGTTCCAGTAGAGATCTTGCATAAGCAAGTGAAGAGGTTTAGGAACAAGGAAGTTGCTTCCGTTAATGTCCTTTGGAGGAACCAACAAGTCGAAAGTGCTACTTGGGAGGCCGAAGCAGATATGCAAAAGCGATACCCTTATCTCTTCCACTCCATTCAAGCCTAAAGTACTGATCTAAGTCCCCTATGTGATTTCAAGTCTTAAGTTCAGCCCTCATGTCATTGCATGCATTCATCTTCAAATTGACAAGTTCATGATGAGTTTACACTTATGTTGAGATAATTGAAATGATGTGTAAGTGCATTGTTGCATCCTTATGTAGGCTGAAAGTATCATATTTACATCTCTCATATATATTTCTTTGACATTCGGGGACGAATGTTCCCAAGGGGAGATATTGAAATGACCCCAAAAAGTGCCCGAAAAAGTGCCTCGGAAGTGTCTAAAATCATAATTTCCATATATCTCAAAATTCGTGCATGATATCAAAAATTTGACTTCATATTCTTATTCAAGAGGTCAAATTGAGTGGGAAATGGGTCTAATCCTGATTTTAGAGAAAATGAATTACAATTTCATTTTCCAAAAAATTGAATTCCATAGAGGTTTTCGTGCCCCTGACGCGACGCGCCACAGGTGCGCCTCAGTGCAAATTTCGTCCAATTTTCAAGTTTGGTCCAAGGCTTTTAGGTCTTGGTCCTAAGTGCTCCCATGCGTGAAAATGCCTATACTTAGCCATATTTCACCCTCAAATCATTTAAGATATTCCCAAATACTCACTCAAACACTTAGCCAATATTTCATCTCCTAAATTCAAGTCTCAAAACTCAATTATCATCCTGGTAAGGCTTCCGAATTCCAACTCCCAAAACTCATTCGGATCTTAAGGTTCTCATTCAAGCTTCAAGTCTCCATCTCCAATATTCATCAAGTTATTCTCCAAAGCTAAGGTATGTGGGTTTCTTTCAAGGGTTCCTTTCACCCATGATGCCCAAGCTTCCTTTTATCTAAAATTTCATGATTTAAAGTTGGTTTACTCATGGGTCTTATCTATTATGAATTTCACTGACGTTGAATTTTCTAGCATGATTACACTCTTGAAATGTATGGTTTTACACTAGCACTACACACCCGCCAAGTGTTTGATAAAATGTCCGATTATGATTTCTTAAGGATTTGAAGGTCCAATGCATGTCTTATGAGATAAATGACTTTATGATGATGAAAGGAATGTATGTATATGATGATGAAAGGAATGTATGTATATGATAATCATCATGTAGGATCCGGAGTGCCGCTTGAGCATCCCATCCACATGGCTAGTACGATTCCACTCAAGCTTGTTGGTGAGTCCTCCATTTCGGGGACGTTGCTATTATTGTCTCATGTTATATTCTAAAACTACTTTTCTTTTATATGAATGTTGACTATGAGGGTGAGACCGATTATTTGTCTTGGGCCCCGCTCTTATCTATGTAGTAGAGGTGTTGTTGGACATGTCATGTGTAATGTTATGAGCTTGACTCTTGTTGTTATGATATGAATGTTTTCCCTTAGCCCCATCGTCCCTATTTTACTTTATTGTTGTTGTATCTTATTGCTTCCATGACCAAGGATGCGTAATGATATGTTAAGAGACTTGCTTGGGTCCCTTCAGGTTCCCCTTGTGTCGTGTCACGTCTAGGCCCTCGGCTTGGGTCGTTGACACTATGATACTCTTGTCATTGCTATTTCTTTATGTTGAACTCTTGATAATATGACGGTGAGCCCGAAAAGTGTCGTAGCCCCCACTCCAATCTATGTTTAGAGGTGTTGTTGGAACAATTGATGCAATTATGCTATGATCTTGACTCTTGAGTGTTCTATGTTTTATGCTAATAAAGACTTCCCTTAGTCCCTTATCCCTCTTTATTACCTCTTGATATTGTTTACTTTGCTTCCGTGACCAATGATGTGTGATTAATATGCTAAGAGGCTTGTTTGGGATCCTTCAAGTTTCCATTCGTTGTGTCACGTCTAGGCCCTAGGCTTGGTTCGTCACACATTAACAATCTATTTCTTTGATACCAAGCTTGTCATGACCCAAGCCTAGGGCCTAGATGTGACATGGCGAATGGGGAACCCAAAGGAACCCCAAAGATGCCTCTTACCTACCAAGCTTGTCATGACCCAAGCCTAGGGCCTAGATGTGACATGGCGAATGGGGAACCCAAAGGAACCCCAAAGAAGCCTCTTAGCATATCACATAAACATTATTGGTTGCGAAAGCAAAATGAGATAACGAACATGTAATAATATAACATAAGGGAAGCGAGAGTAAGAGAGTCTTTCATAATAGCATAAGCTTAATAGGAGTCAAGCTCATAAATACAAACCATCATAATATCCAACGACACCTCTACTAGTACAAGGGGCGGGGACCAAGACATCTCCCGGGATCACCCTCATAGATAAGTATCCAAAAACATAGATAAAATATTAACATAGACATGAAAGAAAATAGATATTGTCCCCGAATATGAGTACTCACCAAAAGCTAACTTCAACGATCCGGCTAGACACGTGGAGGAGGAGGATCATAGGAGCTTCGGTCCTTACATGGTGATATCATATAGGCATAGAGTATGCATTAGTACTTGGAATGTACTAAGTATGCGGGGTACAATGCAACAAGAACCATAAGCATAATAATCAAGATGCATAATCATAATCAATAGACATGAGCTCAATATGACATGCATAATCAATGCTTAGGTGTAAACATGCTTGAGAATAATCATACTTGCATAACTTGTTCCACTCAATAAAATGACATGAATAGCTCATCCAAATACCTTGTACTAGAGGGTGAAGAACATAGCATGGGTCATTACCCCTTTGAGTAGGTAATGGATAGTACAAGGTATTAAGTCGTACATGAGGGTGAGGCATACAACATGGTTTATGACCCCTTCATGTAGACATTAGGTAATGCATATTAATAAGTCGTACATGAGAGTGAGACATATGATATGGTTCATGACCCTTTCATGTAGACATTTACCTTGTACTAGAAGGTGAGGCATATATCATGGTTCATGACCCCTTCTAGTAGACTTCACAATTCACATGAGAACAAAACATAGAATACAAGCTCAACAATTCACTTGTAGATCATGGAATCTTTCCATGAGTTTAATACATGCTTGGGAGCTCATAAAACACCATAGAAGTACTTGTCTTGCAATTCATGTAATAGACTTTTATCAACATAAAAATCATAGTCATGCAAACTTAATCAACATGGTGGGTATGCATACACATGCTCAAAATCATGCAATTTAGGAGTATAGGACAAGAAGGAGTAAAATCAATTTAATTTGTAGTCATTTAAATCAACCCACCAACATAGTAGTAAAACCCTCATTTCGATGTCATGAAATCCATCTTAGAAATTCTCCATCATTCATAGTCTCATAATTCATGTCATGTATAGCCTCAATAAGCATAACTCAGCTCATGGAAATAGCTTCAATAGATATTTGTGCATACTTAATCAATACATGAAGAATTCAATCTCAAATCATGTTTATAATGCATAGTAAATTTTACCATAAAATATCTAACATTAAAATCATGAAATTGATAAAGAGGGAAGGTTTGGCTTCATGGGTGGAAGGAACCCATGAATGAAACCCATATACCTGAACTTAAGACTTTCTTGAAATTGAGTTGAGGAAGACTTGAGGTTTGTGTTGGGTTCTTGAATTTCAAAACTTGCTCTACCCATATACCTAAACTTGAGACTTTTCTGAAATTGAGTTGAGGAAGACTTGAGGTTTGTGTTGGGTTCTTGAATTCCAAAACTTGCTCTAGAAATCCTTGAATTTGGATGGGGGATTTGATAATATTTTGGAGAGGTTTTGATAGGGTTTTATGGGTTCTAGAGTTATAAAATCGCTAAGAATGGAGGATTTCATGTTTAAATGGGCATTAGGTTATTACCCAAATGTCCTTGGATAATGTAGGAAAAACAGGGAAAAATTACACTAGTCCGTGCCCTAGGCGCGTCACGGACCAAACGCACACTTCAAGAAATAGTGTGTCGCACCCCAAGCATGTCGCGCCCCAAGCATGTCGCGCCCCAAGCATGTCGCGCCCTAAGCATGTCGCGCCCGAGGCGCGTCACGCCCTGGGCGCACATGCACACTATTTCTGGTTCCCATTGCGAAAATTATTTTTTGCTATGGATCTTCTAAAATTCGGGGGCTTACCTTTTTCTCATACAATTTTGCCCACTGAACAAGAATATAAAGTAAATTTTTGAAATCATGCACGGTTTTTTTTAGATATTCGAGAAATACGCTTATGGGGCATTTCGAAGCACATGAGGTGTGTTACATGATACCAAATTTGTCATGACTCTAACGTAGTGTCGAGGAGTGACATGAAAGATGCGAACCTGAGAGTCCCCAAACAAGCCTCAAAGTATCCAATTTACACATCATCCATTCGAAAGCGCATAAAGAAGTAGTGAACACGTAGTTCTAAGGGATAGGAAAGTAGGATTCACGCTATGGGGATATCATAGGGATAAGGATTTTCATGGATACAAATAGCACATAACACATAGAAACTTAAGGATGCGTAAGTATGACTCACTCTATGGGGGCAAAATGGGACTTAGGATCTTCCACATTTCCACATCATAACATAGGTACACATTATATCCTAGGCAATATCATAATAATTGTATCAAATAGATAGCCATAATTGTAATCTCCAAATAACAATACATAACATATATCAGTACAAGAGTCTACATATTGTCCAACAATGTCTCTAATTCATAGAATAGGAGGGGGTCAAGACACGTCCCGGGGTCCCCCTCAAAGTAAATATAACATAAGCAGAAGAAACATAAGGGAGATGGATGATGGCTTGTCCTTGGAAGATAGGACTCACTACAACAACTTTCACAAGTCTGAATTAGCTGTCAAAAGGTGGATGTATATAGTCTCTGGTCCCTACATGGTTAGATCGTGTAGGTAAAAGTATGTGTTAGTATGTTTGAATGTACTAAGTATGCGGGCATGCAATGTACATGAACTTATTAAACCTGCATTCAATGTTAGATGACAAAGGAACATATATAGAAAGAAGTATATAGACAAACAAGAGTAATAAAATAATATGTCAATGAAATCCATGATGCATGAAATGCCATACTCCGTACATATAGAAGGGATGTGACCATAACCGACATCTTCCCATGTGAGCTATTACATGAATTTGCCCGATGAAAGCCTCCCATCTAGTGAGAAAAGATTGCTTTCCAAAGGTAATCTACCCCACACCTTACGATCCAGTCATTTCAGTGTGATGGCCACCTACCTCACAATCTGGTCATTTCAGAAAGATTTTCATATAATATTATATCATATTGTATCATATCAATATTTATAACCATAGCTTACGACTCGGTCATTTCGAAAATGATTACCATATACTTATGCTGGCACATAGTTCAAGAGAGAGAAAGAGGACCCTTGGAGATAGCCTGATACCTCTAATTCCATGCAATGCTAAGTAATCACCCCACAAGAATACATACATATATATATACATGCTTTCAAAAGAGGCATAAATACTTTCAAATCATTTCAATGCATATTTAGGCTCAAAAGCCAAACATTCTTCATAATCATACACACTTGGGCTTAAAAGTCAAATCATAGTTTAATCCATACTTTTCATGCATAGGAATAGCTCATTCACATATATCAATATGGTGTAAACACCCAAAATGCTCAAAAAACTATATCATTGATATTCATGCGATCACATTCTTTTCATAACCATGTGTGAGCTTAATTCACCAAATCATTTTCATCAAAACTATATGTGAGCTTAACTCACCGATCAATTTTCATCAAAAACTAATGCTCATGTATGCAATATTAAACGGACAATTTAAATCACAACTTACATTACCTCTGCTTAAATCAAAATTTAAAGGGACAGTGCATATTCAAATCTTCTTAATATTCATTCAATTCAACATATCAGGGTTTAATCACTTTAAAACAATAATTAAACATGGTCCATATCTCAATTGAATCAAATAAATAATAATCTAAAATTTTCATGTTTAAAGTAAGCTCAATTTCATAAAATCAAGAGTAAAAGAGTTTAAGGTCTCCATGGTTGAAAGGGACCATGAATCAATCCCATATATATTAGTTAACCAAGAAGAAACAAGAAGAATTTGATGAAGAAGAGAGTCCTTCCTTAATCCCTAAGCTATGCCTTTCCTAGTTCACTTGAGAGGAGCTCTTATGAGAGAGTTTGAATAAATTTTAAGTGTTGAATTGAATTTTAATAAGAGTAGAAGAGTATAGGCCTTTTAAGAGACTTAGGATAGGTTTGAAAGTCACAAATGACTCTTAGGAATAGTCAAAATTACAAGAATACCATTAATGAAACAAATGTAAAAATGTTGTCAGGCATCCCGTAGAGAGGTCTCACGGACTGTGTAGAGGCACACGGACCGTGTAGCCTTCTGTGAGCTTCACTTAGACAAAATTTCACTAATGAAGTCCTAAGATGGTGATTTCATACTTGGAAAAGTTTAACACCAATACCCATACGGAAGGCCATACGAACCGTTAAGGATCATACACACTGTATGAGGTTATGTGTGAAATGCCTTGGCCAAAATGTGATTTTCAAGGCCAAGGCTACTTACACAAGCCAGTAGATGGCCAGTGAAGTGCCACACAGACCGTGTGGGGTTTATGTGCAAGCCTTGGTTTTGAACTCCAAATTTAAGGCTAACACTCTACACACAAGGCCAAGGGCCATCTCAAGGCTCCTCTACACGGCCTGTGGTGAGTCACACGGCCTGTGGAGGTGTCCATGGGGTGTTGTATTGGTCAAAAACATTTTGAAACAAAATTCTATGCACCATTAAGGCCTTACAAAGTCTGGGTTCTTACAACTAACCCTTACATTGGTCCCAGCACAACCATCCCTTGGCTGTTTAGGTTTATTAGATGAGAGTACTCACATCGAATCTTGTTCTTTATCCCTTTGTACCATTCCTTACCCACTTGGGCCGACGAGTAAGAATAAGGCGAGTTCTAATGTTGGCCATTGTTAAAAAACAATCAAAATGAAGAGATAAGTAATACATGTATGCACACTTTCCAAGGATTTCAAATTATTTGGTTTTTACTTTGTTAGCTCTTTGTCATAACTGAAGCCTAGGGCCTAGACATGATATGGCAAATGGGAGACCCGAAGGCCACCCAAACAAGCCTCCTACCATATCGTTTGCACATCCTTGATTACGGAATATAAAACAAATATTCAATAAATAATTCTAAGGGATTAGAGGATTATGACTCATATTGGGGATAGATAAGGGAAAGGGATTTGTATGAATCACATAGTAAGCAAGTACTAAGGGGAGGGTAAGTATGACTCAAGCTATGGGGAAGTAGGGACTTTTTGACTTTCATCACTTTGCATGATCATCAACATCACATAACATCACATAAAAGGGATAGAGGCTAAATGATAAGTCTTCAATAAAGCTCAATATCTGATCATGGATACATAGCGTAGCATAGTTTGATATCCAATAACTTCTCTAAAACATGAATAGGACGGGGGCCAATACATGTTCAAGGCTCATCCTCAAAGTAGAAAGTAAAGTACTAGTGTCCCAACATAAGCAAGATAGGATGTAGGATATTGTCCCTCAAATGGAGGACTCACCATAATAACAATCTTCATGAATCCAAGCTAGCCACGTGGAGAAGGATTAGGAGCTCCAGTCTCTACATGGTTAGACCATGTAGGCAAAAAGTATGCATTAGTACTTGGAATGTACTAGTATGTGAAATGCAATGCAAAAATAGATAAGAAGCTTCATAACAAGATGCATAGGCATATACAATAAAATATAAGCTCAATATGACATGCATGAGAATGCCTTAAAGGAAAACACATGAAGCATAACATCCTATCATCTTCATCATCATCGTCATCATATTATATATATATATATATATATATATATATATATATATATATGAGTGGGGGGAGGTAGACCATAACTGACATATAAGACCAAGCGAGCTACTACTTGGAATCCAACATAACCCCTTATGTTGGCACGGGGAGACTTCTTGCTGAGTAGAACTCCATCATATCGCCTATGCATCATCAAATAATAAAAATAACTTACGTGGATCCACTAGCCAAGCCTACAAAGAATCCTATGGTGGCACATAGTTAATGAGGGAAGGAGACTTTATATAAGGACCCCTTAGGTCGAGTACCCACCTCCTAATCCCATTCGGTGCTAAGTTATTCTCATGAAATACATTTGAAAATATATGCATAACCATAATCATTCATAAGCTTTAAAATCATACATCATCGTCATTATATATTTATAGAATAGCTCATCAAAATATCATGATCCAACATAGGATCCATCTTTGATGAGAATTGTCCTTTCACCATCATCATCAGTCATAAGAGGGATTCAAACATCATAACTTTCATAAACTTTCATAATTGAACCCTCATCATTTGAAATCATTCATCATTAGAAACTTTTATATGAATATTGGGTGAATTTCATGCATGCAAGCTTTAAATCATGAATTCAAGAGGACTATTGATGTGCCGCAAAAATACAACATTTTTAATGCTTTAAACTTAGAATTTTGTATGTTCTGTCATGACCCAAGCCTAGGGCCAAAGCATGACATGGCGAATGGGGAACCCGAAGGGACCCCAAATAAGGCTCTTAAGCATACGTGGCACATCCTTGATTGTGGAAAGCACAATTCAACAACAAACACATAATTCTAGGGGAAATGAAACTTTGGACTCAAGCTATGGGGATGTTACGGGGAAGAGGATTATCATGAAACCATAGCAAATAAAGTCTAAGGGGCGGTAAGTATGACTCACACTATAAGGAGAAGTAGAGCCTTAGGACTTTTATCTTATCACAACATTAAGCATAGAAGGGAATAGGGACTGAGAAATGTTTTTAATAGTTACATAAACATAATAGGAGTTGAGCTATTAACAAACATATCTATGTCCAAAAACACCTCTAGCATGAGCAGAATGGGGGCCAAGATATTTCCCGGGCTCACTCTTAATAGATAAATCTCCATAAATAGACAAGTCTTAACAAAGCACGAAAGTAAGTGGATATTGACCCCGAGATGGAGGACTCACCAATAGGAATCTTTGATCGAACTGTATAGCCACATGGAAGAGGAGGATGAATAAGAGCTCCAGGCCCCACATGGTTAGATCATGTAGGCAAACAATATGTGTTAGTACTTGGAATGTACTAAGTATGCGGAATGCAATGCAACAAGGAACATAAGCCATAACTAACAATATGCATAACCATAATCAACGTATAATGGTTTAATATGACATAAATGACCAATGCTTAGTCAAAATATGCATGAAGAATCACCAAGTCACATGACATATCATACATAGATAGGAAGGGACAATAACCGACATGTGAGACCAAGATGACTACTATATGGAATCTCATGTTCACTCCAGACCAGACAAGAAGTGGTATACTTTACCAAGGGAAACCAAACACTCTACCTTACGGGCACTTACCTCATTTCGGAGAGTATCTCACAAATGCCTTACAGGAACACCATCCCTTTCAAATAATCATTGAAGAAGAGCCTTACGGGAACACCACCCTTTTCGATTAATCACATAATGGGAGCTATATGGATCTATTAGCTAATCACAAACCTATAGTGGCAACATAGTTAAGGGACAATAATTATCTACCAAGCTCCTCTCGGTGTTAGGTCATAATCTCATGGAATACTCAATTCATATTCATAGTCATAGTATACAAAGCCTTATAATATCATAATATCATCATGGAGTAGCTCATAAAAATCAAAGCTTCATAATATCAAAGATAGGACTTCATATTATTTATAACTTTCACAATATTTTCATAGCTCATAGCATGAATACACATACCATATCAAAGGTCCACTTAGGACCAGAAGCGGTTTTGAGTGTCAACCTCAATGAGAAAAGTGTGTTAACCATTACCCAAAGTTCGTGAACTACAGTAGCACTAGGTGGCATTGTGGCTCTCAAATTCATGTTATCAGAGACCGCCGTCACCACTTGTTGAAGTTAGGCAATCATCAGGTTATGTTGCAAAAGTTGTGTCATTATTCGGTTCTATTGTGTCGCTAAGATATTTACCATCTCCTCCAGATTTTGACCATTTTTATGATTTTGATTGCAACTGTCATTCTCCTAATTGTTGGAACGACCAGGGGTTGGGATGCTTGCGCTTTATTGGTTATATCCTACTTTGTGGATGGGAGTCACGTTACACATTTTGTTTTAGATCTGGTCATAGGTCAATGGCTCCCAATTCATTGTTACCATGGTTGTCGTTGATCTGAGCCAAGATAATGATTTTTCTTGCAATTCAAAGCAAGTTATCAAACATTTAATAGGTCAAAACGAATACCATAGTTGTCTTGTCCCCATGGTGTACAAATGATTTACCATTAAAATGGTATAGTTGTAAATGTAGTCAAGGACGCGTAAATTGAAGTGACCAACAATTGTTTGTATACTTCATTGCTGAATAAGAGTGGTTGCAATGAAAAAAGATCAACAGAAAATCAAGCAATCGTAAAGAGAAAATTAAGCCTATTTTCTGACATAGTTGTTCGGCAATGCCACCGTGAAAGCAAGAATTAATATTTCAGTTATTCAAAGCTGCTAGAGATCACATGTTCTGTAAATATGAAAGGAGATATATTTATAGCTAACCCTAGAAAACATCTATGAATCTCACTCTCAAAATAAAGTCTCTTATATGCACGTTGATTGCATTACCTGATGAACTGCATAATGTTTGAAGAACTCAAATTCTTTGAAAACGTTTAAACCATAACTGTTCATTATCTGATGCCCGATCTCATATTTCCAGCATGCACTGGAAGGTCAGCCTTACCAGTAGTATAAAAGAATAAGATCTAGTGTTATGTTGTTGAATCACGTCTGACTTCCCACATGTCATCTTGTTATTCGTATCCAATCCAGATATTAACCTAAATACAACAGGATCACTCCAACTCTGACGTGTGTGGTCGGTAGTATTATGGCAAAATTTGGACTTGTAAAATCGCTTATTCCCTAACAAGTAAGGCGTGACAGCAATTTCATAGTAATTTAGTTGAATAGTTGTTGTATATAGAGAAAGGGGAAGAATGTCATGGTGCAAGCATATGACTAAAACCGTAGCAATCACAATAGGAGAAACAATCCATTTATCCACCTGAATGAACAAGTAATTCAACGATTTTCAGATATAAAGTGCACATCTTCATCTCAATCCTTAAAAGAAGAATAATTAGTCCAATTTCCACCCTAGCTAGACGACTCTTTATATATTTCCTCTCCATAGATTTCTTATATGTATAGCTTAGAGCGAAATTTGTACAACAAAAGAAAAAATTGTCAGGTTGACCCACTTACCAAGTTTGAATTCAACTGCAAATAAATGTATTTTATCATTCTATTTCCATATCTATCGAACATATCTTCAGGTAAAAGAATGTCTTCATTATTGGTACATTTACGAGTAGTTTGCTTTGAATACAAGTTATATAGAATTACTTACCCTGGAATAAGTTATGCTAAGAGTAGTTTTGTCTATGTTGATTTGGTATATTCAAAATACTATTTACAGTACAATTTCTAAGAATTAGATATTTGTTTACTAAAGTATTCTTCACCTTACTTAGTTTTTCTTCTTAAATTTTCTTTGCAAGTTTTAATTATTCATTGTTAAAAATAAATTTCCATCTTATCTAACATTTGTATATACATTTTCATGATTGTGCCAACTTCCATCCTATTTAGCCTAAAAATAGAACTTCCATTTTAAGTTTACTAATTAAAAAAAAAAAGTGTGTGTGTGTGTGAGAGAGAGAGAGAGAGATTACTATTGAAATAATTGGCATTTTAATTGATATATAAAAAATAATTTTAAAGTGAATAATAAACTGCTTAATTTAAAATATAGAATTTAGTAAGGGCAAATCACACCGAAAGACACTTCACTTAAAATAATTACAAAAAAAATAATGTTCATTGTATAGGCATGTATAGTCAGTGTATATTTATGTATCATAATGTATATTTAGTACATAGTTCATGTAAGTAATATACATTGTATAGTAGTATATACTTTCTATAACATTTGACAACTATATTGTAGTCATATATAATTTCACTGATTTGGGACTATTTTTTGTCAATAAAACATGAGCTACTTTTTTGTAAAGTTTTTAATTTTTTTGTATATAAATGTAATTTTCCCAATGGAGTGAACATTTTAAGAGAAATTAAAATATAAATATATATTCATAAATAAAAATTATATTTATAAAATATAATTGTGTAATTAAAAAAATATATATAAAAACAATGATTAGTCAATATTGTCAATATTATTATAAATATTATTGAAAAATATGTTAATATACATAAATATAAAAATGATATATAAAAGAGAGTTTACAAAGAAGATTTTTGTTATTTCACATATTTTATCCCAGAATAAGTTATCCTAAGATTGTTACTCCAAAAGGATAACTCATCCCACGACTAATTGTTAATCCTGGAACAAGTCATCCCACATGTGCAACCAAATAAGGAATTAAAAGTCACTAAACAAATTATTCTGGGATTAGCTTTTCTTATCCATCACACCAAACGATCCTTTTTAAGTAAACTTATCTAGGAACTATGACCACCATAAGCTTTCCGATTATGACTGGCTGAAAAATCTTTTCCTTTTTCATGTCTAACCAGGACACCAAACCTTTCCAGCAACAAAGCATAGAAACCTCAATGGGCAATTCACTCTGAACTGTAGCAAAGTTACATGACATTGGTCCGAGCTCACTATTGTTTTTACCAGAGATTCAAATGTAAGCCAACCTTGAACTCGGGCTCACATCAAATACAACCTAAATTAATCATGGACTCTTCACAAAAGGCTCAACGTTCATACGCTAAAAAACTAGCCTCGGACAAAATAAAGTGATTACCGAGGCACAAGGATCAATAATCCAAATTTGCCAACTTGAAAGATACGTATAACTAAACTTATAAAACAAAGCGGGTGAGAAATCCTCGGCAGACTGCCACCATCAATTTCTCGATGCCATTATATGACAGGTAAATAAGGAAATCTGTCCAGAGGCATGTACAAGTGCAACGAAAAAAGAAAGTGCACGGGAAAGCTATTAAAACTCAACACATCAAACCTCCAATCGTGACACACTCATCTTTGATTCCTATTTTTTCATCTTCTCAAGATGAAAATAGAAGCTGACAATACAAGTATAGGAGATATTGTCAATATTTGGAGCACATCAATTGTTCCAGATCCCAGTTGCAACTACCAAGTGCTACAGCAATTCTAACAAGTCTATTTAGATGCATAGACATCGTCAGTAACATACTTGTCAAAACATTATGAGATGCCAGATGCAGGTGTCAGCATTCCGTAGTACATGCTAGTAAAACTTCAAGAACTACTCAACTTTCTCCATCTTCACCAAGCTCACCATCTTCTAGCTCTTCATGACCACCATTTCGACGTGATCCATCCCTATCTCTTCTGTGTCTTTTATACCGACTTTCACCATCGGATTCAGGTGAATGTGCATGCTGTCATGAAAGCAGAAAAAGAATCTCAATATTGCAGACTGCCAAAGAGCATAATAAGAACAGAGAACTAACTTTAAATGGAGATATCAGAACCTTCTTAGACTTTCTACGATCGCTGCTATGCCGACGGGACTTTCTAAATTCCTCTTTCTCATCCCTGTCAGATGCCACCTCATCGTTGGAGCTATGGTGACGCTTCCGGTGCTTCCTTTCTTTGTCTCTTTCAGGTTCCTCTTTCTCATCCTTGTCAGAAGCCACCTCATCGTTAGAGCTGTGGTGTCGCTTCCGATGCTTCCTTTCTTTGTCTTTTTCTCTTTTTCTCTCTTCTTTGTGCTCATAGCTGTCTGTTACATCCATAGTCCCGCTATATGGCTCATCTTTTTTTGATTGTTCTTTTCCCCTTTCTTTCTCCTTCTCATGCTCTTTTTCCTTCTCGTTTTCTTTCTCCCTTCTCTCCTTATCCTTTCTCTTCTCTTTCTCCTCTTTTTCTCTCTCTTTTTTGACCTGCAAAGTAGCACAATCTAAACAATGAACTGATATGATATATAATCTAATAGCTGTTACAGAGTTTGCTATATAGAATCTAGGCCAAATGCATAAATAACCCCCTAATGTTGGCTCCAATTTTTATTTTGAAACTTCAACTAAGAAAAGTTTCAATTGAACACTCTGTCCTAACAAAAATGATGCCTATTAAACACAAATTTGGCAGTCCAAATACAATAGAGGTGGGAGCTCACTCTCTTATGCTGTGGCAAATCAAATCAATTATAAAAACAAAAATTATACATCAGTAACAGAAGTACAAAACAGAAAAAGGAGACACAAAGATACACATCAATCAGACCTCCTTTGCGTGCTCATGGTAGGCATCCTTCGATCAAATCCTTCATGGCAAAAGGATAAACATCAATCCAATAAAATTGATTATATTATTTCCCACAGTTTAGCAATCTACAGTGTTTGCATATTGAGGGCGGACATATTTGGAATTGTGGAAGAATTGGGTGAGTCCACATTTCCACACTTGCCAGTGTATCACCTTTGCCAATGAGCCACTGGAACTCTCTCTTCCTCTCCTCTTTCTTCAACAAGAGAGAGCTGAAGCTCTCCAACACAATTGATTTTTGGGAAGAATTTCGTGGGTCCACACTTCACAAACACTTGACAGAGTATCACCTTCTTCAATGAGCACCTCACTGCAATTCTCTCTTCTGCTCTCCTCTTTCTTTGACGGAAAACACTAACGCTCTCCAACAACTTCTACAGTAACTGAATCAGTTGAAGATCACGATGCAGTGACCATTTCAGTCACGGCCATTTAAAGCCCCTTATATTTATTGTGACTTCCTAATTTGTGTTTATCCCTTATTTATTGTGGCTTTTGTTTTGGAAAACACTAACGCTCTCCAACAACTTTTGTTTTGCTTTGTGTTTTCTTCCATTTCAGTCACGGCCATTTAAAGATCTTGTCAGAATATTATTGGAAAGACATTTTTCTTATTTGATATGTTATTATAGTTGTAAAAAAGAAAGAAAAAATTGTATTGGATACTAAAAATTTATAAAAGAACAAGCAAAGCAATTAAAACCTTGATAAGAATTGAGTTGGTTGGGCTATAACCAGGATTTTAGCCCAAGTAGCTTTTGGACCGATCAATAACCTGCTCATTTATTAACTCAGCCTAAATTTAGCCCAACCCGCCCATTTGGCACCCCTAGCCGCTCCAGAGCAAGGTGTTTAATAGGTATTGGCCTTAGTTAAAGGTCAAAATGAAAACGGGAGCCAACTGAGTTGAGCTCAACCAACCTTTTTACGATATCGAGTAGTGCTCAACCTAGCTTAGTAAAGTATAACCAAGTGCTCGAAACGATTCGATCCCGAGTCAGCTCTTTAATATTTCGTTTTGGGTAATGCTTCACCATTAGAAAAATTAAATTTATAAAAAACTAGTTGATTAAAAAAATGTAAACTTAACTAATTTGAATTGGTAACTACATTCAAGTGTGATTGATTTATATAAATTACTAGTCTAAATTAGAACTCAATTTAGATGATGCTAACTTAATATTGCTCATAGAATAGAACTTTCAGGCAAAAAAAAAAACAAAGCAACAATATATTCAAAAAGAATTGTACAATAGTTAAATTCGTTAATTTTTGAATTCTTAAATTAACTACATTTCTTACCACCATATAGTAGTCTTAAGTAGTGTTGTCCATAAAAAGTTTAATTACATCATATCAATAACAAGTGTAAAATTATAAATTAATTTTAAGATATAATGATTATTGAATTCTTGTGGGATTTCACTGGGTATGTTGTTGTTGTTGTAATGATTATTGAATTGCCAGGAAACAGCCTCTCTACTTCTATGAGGTAGCGGTAAGGTCTGCGTACACTCTGCCCTCCCCAGACCCCACTTGTGGGATTTCACTGGGTATGTTGTTGTTGTTGTTGTTAATGATTATTGAATTGCCTATGACAAAGTTCTGAGGGATGTCTTATGGAAATGTCTAGAGGCGAAAGGTGTTACAATGATGTATATTAGGGTAATATAGGACATGTATTCTGCCCTCTCCAGGCCCCATTTGTGGGATTTCACTGGGTATGTTGTTGTTGTTGTTGTTAATGATTATTGAATTGCCTATGACAAAGTTCTGAGGGATGTCTTATGGAAATGTCTAGAGGCGAAAGGTGTTACAATGATGTATATTAGGGTAATATAGGACATGTATGACAGAGCCAAAACTCGGGTAAGAACGGTGAGAGGAGATTCGGAGTATTTTCCTGTTGAGATGGGACTTCATCAAGGATCTGTTTTGAGCCTTTTTCCTTTTGCTTTAGTCATGGATGAGCTGAAACAATCTATCCAGGAGGAGGTGCCATGGTGTATGCTATTTGCGGATGACATAATACTGATTGATGAGACTCACGCAAAAGTTAATGACAAATTGGAGGTTTGGAGATATACTTTGGAATCCAAAAGGCTCAAACTGAGCAGGACCAAAACAGAATGCATGGAGTGCAAATGTAGTGGTACGAGGGATGAAGCAGACATTGTAGTGATGCTTGTCACTCAACCTATTCCAAAGAGAGAAAACTTTAAGTATCTTAGGTCCATCTTCCAGAGTAGTGACGATATCAATGACGATGTCACAAATCGTATTTGGGCAACATGGACGAAATGGAGACTTTCCTCCGAAGTATCATGTGATAAGAAGATACCACCTAAACTGAAAGGCAAGTTTTATAGAATAGTGGTTAAACCATCTCTGCTATATGGGGTGGAGTGCTGACCAATCAAAAGCTCACATGTTTAGAAGATGCATGTCGCGGAGATGAAGATGTTGAGATGGATGTGTGGACATACCACGGAGGATAAGATTAGGAATACGACCATTCGAGGAAAGTTATAAGGGGCCTCTGTGGCAGACAAAATGAGAGAAGCGAGACTGCGATGGTTTGGGGATGTGCAGAGAAAAAGTGTTGATGCTCCAATCAAGAGGTGCGAGAGGATGGATTTGGGGGTTACGCAGAGGGGTAGAGGTAGACCAAAAAAGTATTGAGGGGATGTGATTAGACAGGATATGGCACAACTTCGTATTACCGAAATGACCTTAGATAGAAAGGAGCAGGGGTCGCGTATTAGGATAGAAGATTAGAAGACTAGTAGGGTAGGATGATGTCGGGCCGTATGATACAGTAGGTTAGTAGAGGTAGTCGTGTCGTTATATATTGTGTTGTTATTGTCCGTCATTTATTTTGTTACCTTTATTGTGTTTATAGATTTTCATTTGTTGTCCACTTTAGTTGTTTCATATCTAGTATTTTCTGCTTTTAGTGATAATATTTTTTTGAGATGAGGGTCTTTCGAATCCAGCCTCTCTATTCCTATGAGGTAGTGCTAAGGTTTGCGTACATTTTACCCTCCCCAGACCTCACTTGTGGAATTTCACCGGGTATGTTGTTGTTTAATGTTAATAATTATTGAATAGATATTTTGTTAACTTAGTTAAAAGATTAATGATGAATTTTAGTTTCTCGATGCTAAATCAAATCCTATCTCCATTTGGGGAAATGATTTAGAGAAATATGAGAAGTCAAACTGGAAAATAGGTCATCTTTCCTTGGGCAGAAGAGGGTAATCTTTCCTTGGGCAGAAGAGAGGTGGTTATCAAAAGTGGGTGCGATTCTCTACCTACATATACTATGGCTCTATCCCCTTGCTGCAAAGTTTCTCTAAAGAGTTGGACAAACTTCATAGAGCATTCCTCTGATAGGGTAACTGTGATAAACTTTTAATGTGGTCAAACAGGACTCGGTTATCAAATACAAGAAACCAGGGGGATTTGGCGATTTTAGAGATTTGAAGGCACATAGCAGCATTCTTCAATGCAAATCGAAATGGAGGTTCAATTGTGAATGTAGTTCTCTTTGGAGGGAGGTTATTTGCACTAAATATGATCTACTAAACCCTTGGATCACCACAGCTACGCCTCTCCCACCCCACCTACCCACTGGCACCGCATTGGGAACCACATTCAGGCATAGTGGGATTTCTTCATTTTGAACTCCTCAATAAAAGCTCTCCAATTACAAATATCTACCCGAGCCTTTTCAGCTTTGCCTCCCATAAAGATGCTCTCCTTTCTGATTTCAGGCAAGACCACAGCAGGATTATCACCTTCAGGAGGAACTTAAATGATTGGAAACTAGGAAGGTACCTTGAGTTTATTGAACCATCTCAGTGACTCCCCTCCTGCATCTTCTGCCCCAGACAGCCAAAAGCCAGAAGAATGGAGGTCGAGTATGATGGTTTCGTTTTTCAAGAACAAGGGTGATATTCAGAATTGCAACAACTACAGGGTATCAAGTTACTAAGTCATACTATTCAAGTTTATAGAGTGCAGTCGAGTTGAGGATGAAGGGTGTGTGTCTCCAAAAACCAATTCCAGTTCATGCTAGGGCAACAAGGAGGTTGTTGGAGTTGTATAGAAAAATACATTTGGTCCGCATTGATCTAGAAAAGGCATATGATAGTCCCTTGGGAGGTCCTTTGGTGATGTTTGAAATCTAGAGGTATATCTATGACGTATATTAGGGCAATTAAGAGCATGTATGATAGAGCCAGAACCGGAATTAGAACAATGGGAACACAATCCTATCATGATGTGGTTATACAAAAGTTGTTGCCTTAAATCTTAGTGATTGACGAATTGAAACGACACATATTCAAGGAGAGGTGTCATGGTGCTTGTAATTCCCAAGTGACACTATTGATTGATGAGATGCATGGTGGTAATGATAAGCTGAAAGTTTGGAGAAAGACGCTAGAGTCGAATGATTTCAAGTTTAGCAAGACTAAAAGTACCTAACCTCTGATCAAAAAGATATACCTTGGTTATTAATGCAAGTTCAGTGACTCATGAAGCAGAGAGACAAGTAAGGATCAATGCACAAATATACCGAAGAGAGTTTCAAATGCCTGAGGTCCATAATCCAAGAAGATGGGGAAATTGATGATGATGTTGCACACTATTGCAAGTTAAGATGAAATGGAGACACGTTTTGGGGTACTTTGCGATAAGAATGTGTCAACGAGGTAAACAAAAAGACTTGGGGAAGGTTGTTAGATAGGAATTGGCACATCTCCACCTTATTGAGGACATGATCCTAGCTAGGAAGATATGGAGGTCAGGGATTAGATTAGAAGATTAGTAGGTGGCCGAGTGTTGTCGCACTTTATGTAGGAGAGGTAAGGGGCTAGCCCCCTCGTTTCACTATCGGTAGCATTATTTAGTAATTACATAGTGTCTTATTCTTCTCTGTGTGGTACTATTTGTTGCTTAATTTGCTTTGTATCTTGCTATGTGATGTTACACTTTTTCGCTATCCTTCTTCGATAAAATTCATTTGAAGTCGAGGGTCTGTCGTAAACAGTCTCTCTAACCTACATTCTACCCTCTCAAAACCCCACTTTTGGGATTATACGAGAGATGTTGTTTTTTTAACTTTACTCTACAAAAACATTGTACTTTAACTGTCAACGATCTTCACAAAGTAAACATACAAGGCGTTTATAAACTTGTTTGTTCTACAGACCGCACTTCTACCTGAATCAGTTGCATGGTGTAAAAATGTTCTTAGAATTGTATTATATTTTCATAAACAAAAAAGAATCATTCACGTAGTAAAACCATAATGTCCTTCAACAATATTTTAGAACCAAATGATATGTCACTAAATTTATCTTAAAAACAATTCAACTCAGCACTCTTTTGAGAAAAATTCAACTCAGCATTAATGTGTTAAAATCAAATATTTGGATTAAAATATATCACATAACATGAAATTATCCATCCAAACGTTTTGGGGAAAATACAATAGACTGTTAATATCCTTCCATAGCAGGAGTTAGAGGATAGATATAGTCAATTTGATCCTTGTTCCAAAAAAGTATTAGTCAGTTTATAAACATGTCGATTTTTTTTTGGTAAATAAAGTTTATAAACATGATGATATACTGCCCTTATAGTATAATTGGTCCACTTTTTATAAATATTATATAATCTTGACGTATGTTTTTTTCTCCAAAAGTTATTCCACAACCTTATTAAGGTTGAACTAAATTTCCACTTCTTTTATACTCATTAAATTAGACCATGGAGTAGGCCAAGAAAATTATGCACAGCTCTATACTAGTTAAACCTTTGTTTTGGATAAGTAACTATTCTCCACTAAATTAATACTCCAATGGAGAAATTATAGAGTTAAGGCTTAATCCATTATGGTCCTCAAAAGTTATTAAGGGAAGGAAAACCTAATCTAAGGAGGCCAAATGCCAAAACATCTTAATAGTAACATTTAAAATAATAAAAGTAGTATGTGTACATGGCTTACAGTACATAAATATAACAAAATATAAAAACAGTTTCAAATTTTCAAAAAATCCTTGAAAAAACTTTTGTTACTGGCAATTTTGTTCACGGTACTCGCTCAATTCCAAATTGAACACCTTTGTTTGACTTTGTAAGATAATTAAGAGCAAAGATACAAATTTAAACAATTTAATATTCTTCGGAGCACACAGAGCGTCATATGCTAAAACTTCTATTTTCAGAAAATATTAAAAAAACACTATGATAAAATTAGTAGAAGTATTGTCTTTATATTGTTGCCTGAGTTGAACAATATGTGCTAATACTTTTAGTAGCGAAGAAATAAGGTGACCAGCTGGAAGTTTTTGAAATCCCAACAATATTTTCTATATAAAAAGAATCCGGAAAGCCTGATGGCTTTAAAGGATAGGGGATGTGAACGCAAAAGGAATGGATCAACAGTTTCTGAATGCCATCTGGTATAACGAGTTAAAGGGTTTTACAAAGGAGACTTTGTGCACATTAAACTCTTAACAATTGTTATCTTTCCTTTTCCTTTTTTTTTTTTTTGGCGTGAGTGAAATAATTTACTAACCATATTGGGAAGTGTACAACACCCAAAAAAGAAATATAATGCTCAAAGATGGAAACCCTTCAGTATGAAGTCCTACACACTCAAAATATTCTCTCGAAAGTCATATTAGTTACAAAACTGTTCTTCCTCGTGGATTTTTCTTTACACCAATTGCATCAAGCTCCCACTTTACTGTCTCTTTCTCCTACCAACTCAATTTGCACTCGCAATTGATTCAAACAATTAACCTGCTATTCATGATCTCCAACTTCCTCCTAGGATAAATTTCTATAGAATGGATTACACTCTCGAAGGTGACATTTGCAAACACCAATCTCTTCTATTCCACATGCACCCCCAGATTTACGCAATTTTCCCATCTATATTCACAGATGCTGCAGAGAAATTTTAGTTATTTGTATTTCTTGCATCCACTGGATGCTTTGTTTTTAATACAACTCTTCATCAACAAAAAAAGAAGTTATTTGTATTCTCTCTTTGTTATAATTAATATTATGAATATGAGCTAGATAAACAACAATCGTGATTGTGCCAAGTCCAAAGATGCCCCTCAACAATATGCACAGACAATGAAGACGTAGAATGACTGCTAAAATTGACAAAGAAAGCATATATTATTTCATATTCATGGAAGGCATTATTCAAAAATTATTTAGTCAACAACAAGATTTGTTATTAATTTTACATAATACTATTAAGCTATATAATATTACCAATCAAATATTTAATAAATTTGATTGACGAAACTCGCGATGGAGTTAAAACTATACGGGAGATTTGGAGACCAATCATACTCTAAGGGGTCATTTGGTAGAGTATATTAGAAATAATAATCCATGCATTAGCTTTGTGTATTATTAGTACCTTGTTTGGTACATTTTTTTAGCCTATTACACATTCTATTGTGTTGAGGTGTGTATCATTAACGCCACAGATTTTCATGTATTAGTAATATACAGGGTCACAACCCATGCATTAGATTGATTAATGGCATAACTACCCCGCAAATCCCTCTCAAAACATTCCACATTTCCCAAAGCTAGATAGTGTGGAGAGTATTTTTGTAAACAAACATCTTTTTGTAGAAGTTATGCAAGGCTTATTATTTATAATACATCAAACCAAACAGTGTATAAAAAATAATATCAGCATAACTAATACCAGCATTACTACTATAAGCATAACTAATACACCATATTTAGCATAATTTCTTATACATTTTATCAAACGACCCCCAGGGGTTTCAAGTTGAGCTGACCAAGACTAAATACTTGGAGAGTGTTAAGTCTCGTGATGTGCATGAGGTTGACATAGAAGTGAGGCTTGACATAGGCCATCCACAAGAGAGATGGTTTTAAGTATCCGGTATTTATCATCCAAGAAAATCGGGAGATTGACAAGTACGTCACCCACCGCATTAGTGGAGAGAGGATGAAATAGAGGCTCGCATTTGGAATTTTGTGTGATAAGAAGGTGCCACCAAAACTTAAAGGCAAGTTCTGCAAATTGGTGGTTAGACCAGCTTTGTTGTATGAAGCGTACTATTGGACCATCAAAAACTCACATTCAAAAAATGAAAGTAATAGAAATGAGGATGTTACGATGGTATGTATGGGCATACTAGAAAATATAGGAATAAAAATGACGATACCCAAGACATGGTGGGAGTGACTTCGATGGAAAACAAGATGCAGGAATTAAGGTTGAGATGATTTGAGCATGTGATGAGGAAATGCACAGATGCCCATTGTAATGATGTGAGAGTGTAGCTATGGATGGATTCAAGAGAGGTAGAGGTAGCCAGAAGAAGTATTAGGGAGAGGTGATTAGACCAACGTGGCACAGTTGCAGCTCATCAAACACATGGGCTTAAGATAGGAAGATGTGGAAGACACAAATTAGGATAGGAGTGTATCGATTTGTTTTCTATTCTAGTAGCCGTAGTAGTTTTGACTTCAGTTATTTTATGTTGTTTCGTGTAGTTTGATTGTAATATTATTCTTTATAGTATTATTTCGCTTTTATTTTGTTCTTTTATTATTGTTTGTTGTTTTCTTTATTTCCATTACTTCTTTTTCTAGATTGCTTTTATTTTTATCCGAGGGTCTATCAAAAACTACCTCTCTACCTCTAAGGTAGAGGTTAATTCTGCATCACCACTTTGTGAGACTACACCGAGTATGTTGTTGTTATTTACCTTTTCCTCCTCTCGTCTTCGTTCCTTTTCCTTTGCTTTTTCCTGCAACCATGCAACATACTCCTCAAAGACTGCCCTTGAGATTGTCTCGTCACCAATAGCTCTGAAATTAGTGAAATTAGCACAAGGTATTATGATCCATATAGTGAAACCAAAAATGGAGTTGTAATAAATAATGCACCCATATAAAGCAACTAAAATGGGAAAAAAGAAGTCACCTGAACTCTGAAGTGTCCTCCACAAGTTCTTTGCTCTCTTCCCAACTAGAGGAATCAGTTATTTCCTACAAGGTCCCAGATCACAAAGTGAGCAACAACTACAAAGGTGAAGTAGGTAAAAAGGATAACTTAATAAATCCTTTCCACAATATTTGACATGCCTTGATGGAACTGAGCTTGTTAGTGAAATCTTTTGCAAGCCTTTGACGCTTTTTAACTTCTTTCTCTTCCTTTTCCTTTGCTCTCTCAATTAGATCCTCAAATATAAGCTGCAATCAAGCAACAAAGACATTTGGCAAACAGCATAACAATAGCAAAGTCCTTCACCTTATAAATACACACAATACTACATTATCAGAACAGCCATGTTGAGGACATCAGTAGACAAACGCAACAACAGACCTCATTTCTGAAGGAAAATTAAATTATTCAACTGACGGAAATTCACAGGCAAATGAGCTTCAAAAAATTAGTCTGCCCAACATATAGAAGTGCTACTGTTTTAAAAGTTGAAGCAGCTGAACAAGTAGCTGTATATTCTGGTTAACAGATGAGACACCATATATACTGTATGCCAGCGGGGAACTATAGATGGGCTAGCATTCAGTTCCCCCAATTATGTCCAAGTAGATCTAAAACTTTAAGATACTGAGAGACGTTTGATAAGCATAATCCCAGATAAAATTATTTGGAAGCTTTATACATGTTCAGGATATCCCAACCAAGCAAATGAGGTATTAAGCCCATGAAACGACCTTGTTTCTCCTTATTTTTCATTTAGTGTGCTTAGTGTGCTGGGTCGCTCCCTCATTTTCCTCTCTTCCTCTTTCATCTCGCTCTCCCCTACACCATCTCTGCACGAACAATGATATCCAACAAGGTAATGAACTTCATCCACTCTTAATCCCCTAGTTAAAGCCAGTGCAGAGGACTGTGGATTGCAGTCCTTATCATGCCCTGATAGAAAGAATAAAAGACAGTAATATAGAAATAGGTGATGCTAGTGAGGCATCATTAATGGATCAGTTAAACTTTTACCCTGTGGGACTCCTCAATTAAACATTCACCTAGCTTACACAGTGAATTATGGTAATAACTGGAACCTTTTTAGGAACAGTGAGGAGGCGCTCTCAGATGAAACTTAGAAGGAAGTGAAGCTGAAGACCCTGAAATGTTGCCTCACTATTACTCCTGTGGTGCATGGATAGAAAGAAATAGGAGACCTTCCGATGGTGCATGGATAAAAAGAAATAGGAGACCTTCCGATGGGATATAGATCAACTATGTATGTTTGAAGAATAACCACGTATTTCAAATTTCTTTTTTGGGCACCCATGAGGTTTCATTCATAGAATAGAATCAAACTATATTATAGATTCTTTACTTCCTGGTACATTGCTTTTATATGGGAGATTTTTCTGTAATTGATTAAATTATTCACCTATTTAAAAAAAGTGAGATGAATTTTGCAAAATGCTTATAAAACGGGGCCAGGAAACATTATGAATAGAGTTGTCTGCATGTAGGGCGTAGGTGGAATATGACGTATTCCTGGCTTGTGGGAGTGCAGGGAAATTCTACTTTCATGGGATGCGAGAAAACTCGATGAAATGGGAATAAAGGAGAATTTATGTTGGCTACTCATTTAAGAAACCATGGGAAAAAGGTGGAGTGAGGTTTAGGAGGTGCACAAGGATCAATGCGGGAGGGATCTATCTGATGTGAGTTTTGGGGTGAAAATGGGAAGTGTTTTGATGGAAAAGGAGATCACATGGGTGACAAGTGGTGCACTTGAATACTATGAAGGTTTCACGAGAAGAGGTAAGGATGTCAGACCACTCTAGCATCATGGAGGAGTTCACGAAGTTTATTTATAAGCATCTAACTATTGACCTTTCTTTAACTTGAGCAAAATTCAGTTGGACCAAGGCAGAAAATTCAACATCGAGATGAAGACTTGACAGATTTTTGGTATCACCAACTAGGAGGAGATGGCTCTTTATGAATTACAAACTATGTTTTCCGAACAGTGGAATAGATAAAAAGTGACGGATTACTTGCCATTTGACTCACGAAGAAGTTGAAGATGATTTGATGAGATATAAAGCTGCAAAATAGATTTTAAAAAAAATTAAGAGGGTAGGGATGAAAGTGAGGACGATTATTAATGAATTGAAAGAAGAAGAGGGGCGAAAGAGATGAAAGATTTAGAGGTAAGGGGAAATAAGAGGAAGGAGGAGTTGAAGAGTTAACTAGCCGAAGAAACTAGTTGAGACGCGTTGTTGTTGTTGTTGTTGTTCTTGTTAGTAAAAATAAAGTTGTGGGTTTGTGTTTGGTGAAGGGGAATTGAGCACAAAATTCCTTCACATGATGGTCGTAGTAAATAGGAGGAGAAATATTATTGAGTCAATAACAGTGAATGGGTTAGTCTTTCAGAAGGAGGAGGTAAAAGAAGCCATAGTGATCTTTTATGAGCATTTATTTAACGAGATGGTTCGAGGTCAAAACAAGGGATTATTTGATCATACAAGGAAAGGTAAGTGGGAGCCGTTTGAGAGTGTGATTTGGGAAGAGGAAGTGAGCAAGCATGTGGAATAGAGTTGTCAATATTAGCAAGCCCAAAACAGCCCAACCTACATGGGCTTTGAAATTTGAAAAGTTGGGTTGGGTTGGCCCACCACTTTGATGGCCCTTGAAATGGTTAGCCAAGCCCAAGCTCGTGTGGGCCACAGGAAGGCTTCAAAGGAATTTATTTGGGACTTGATGGATGGCACTAGGAACTTTACTTAGTTTGCTGGAAGACTGTTGCAAGCCCAACAAGTCAGGCATTCTTGGGATGAAAGATCTTCGGGTTCTTACCAAAACCTTTAGGGAAACATCCATGCAGATTTAGGCTGAGGACAAAAAACATCACTTCCTCTCGAGTGCAGCATGTGACGGATATTTTCAAGGGCTGGAAAGAGTCAAATGATGATATTACTTTTCGGGTTGACGAAGCGAGCACAGCCATTCTTTTAATTTGGGAGGGAGGCCCGTAGGTGGTGTTAGGATGATGCACTAAAATTCACATTTACTAATAGCAATAGAATTTTCTGCCAAAATGAGATGATGAGTCCAACAAGTTTAAAAGTTGCATGAAGGGGAGATCTAGCGAATTAAAGGTTTAGAAGGAACCTCTAATACTAGAAGATACACAAAACTTCAAAGTTTGGTCCAACTGCTCTATGAATGAAGTTCCTTACCTAGTGATCAAGATTCTTAGAGGTAGGAGTACTGCTTCATGGTTTAAGTCGTGAAGCCACGCGAAGCTACATTGTAGGGCTTCTTGGGATTGAAGTCATACAGCATAAAGGAAGAAAACACTTTGTCCAAGAAGGTGATGACACGGAGAAGCTATTGTTTTGTTACTCTTTTTAAAGACAACTATTTTCAGAAGGAAAAAAAAAGGTAGGGACCTATTAAGAAAAAAGAGAAAACAATTGCTTCTTATATATGACTAAGGTTCTCTCATTATGACTTCTTCTTCATTGCTTTTTTTCTCTGTCGTTGTTGTGGCTTCTTTTATTGTTCTCCTCTCTGTTACATTGCTTCTGCAGCTTCCACTTTATTTTCTTTGTTTGTCTTTTTTTTTTAAGTTTATTAATTAATTTTATTTGATCTTTTTTTCCTTTTTCCACATAAGTCAAATGGACATATTATTTCAGTTTCAAATTACTTTGCTAATCTTGTTTGATTCTGAAAAATATCGGCTTATAAATTGACTAATATTGCAGCTTTTTTCCTTCTTTCTCTGTTCTCAAAAAGCTTGCATACCGAAAAAGAAGCCCAAAATTGTTTCTACTTATTCTGCTAATCATTTATTTAATAATAAAGTAAACTAATAAATCTTTTGTGCAATGTTAACTTTGATATTCTTTTATTTCACTTCAATGAAGCAAGCGCTTCACTTTTCTCTTAAAGCAATAGTGTCCCTTGTTGTTTTTCCTCACTGCTCGTAAAGAACACTTATGAGTTCCTTCATTTGGTTGGTAGTAACACGGGGAGTGATTTTTTCTTTTTCTTTTTGGAGCAGTATACATATCTATTATAAACAGAGAGCTACACCAAAGGTGTACTTCAGTAATAATTACTAGCAGTCATCATATGAGCAAAACCTACAACCTAAACCTCATAAATAATCAAAAACACTAGCAATGTCCTCTGCCTCTTGAGAATACTCATGAATACAACAAAAGTAGAAAAGCACTAGACAATTCATCTTCAACCTCTGAAGGGAAATATCTATCTTTACAACATCTCTCAAGTTTTTCTCCTTTCAAATTGTCCACCACATGCAAGTTGCAACAATCTTCCATCTCTCATAAGATTACAATCTCCATTCCAGCAAGTTAAAATTTCCACTGTACTCGGCATAACCACCTGATTCCCTCAAGGTGATGAAAACCTGCCAAAGTTGTTATGTCACTTTACAGTGTAAGAAGAGATGATTTTGTTGTCTCAGCTTCAGCTTCACAAAAAAAAAAACATCTAGAGCATAGCTTGCAGAACCCTTTTCATTAGCTTATTTTGAGTTAAGACAGCTCGTTTTGCCACTAATCATGTAAGGCATGCTACCTTGTATGAAATCTCGACTTTCCACATTATCTTCCAAGGCCAAAGCGCTGATTGAGAATTGTGTTGTGGAAGCACTTAATGCAGATTGACAGAGGTAGCATGCTTGAGGGAAATCTCGACTTTCCACTTACATGCAGATTGACAATGGAAGCATTTACATGCTTATCTTTTAACAAGAACAGACTGTCATCATCAGTAAAGTCTTTAAACTGTTCCCAAGCGTTGTAGAAATCTGTCAACCTCTCCACTTCCCAGTCATTGAGAAGTTTTAAGTTATCCCTTACCTCCAGAATTGTAGCCTTTTTTCTGTTGGTTCAAGTACTAGATATCAGGAAACAGACGTTTCATAGTGTGTTGGCTAACACATACATCATCACAAAATGAGATCTGCCCTCCATTACCTACTTTGATCTTGGAATTAATGATGAATTTGGGCCACCAGTTCCAGATGGATCTCCACAAGCCAACACCATATGGATTCTTCACTTCCTTCGTAGTCCAGTGGTCATCCATCCCATACCTTGTCAAGATAGTCGATTTCCACAATGAATATCCATCTGTTGCAAATCTTCAAAGCCATTTCAGTGGGAGGTACGGATTTGTCCTTGGGTTCTTGATTCCTAGTCCACCTTCCTTCTTGGTCTGACAAGTATAGCTACCACCGCTTCTCAAGGTGCATCCCGTCTTCCAAGCCAATGTCCTCAAACCATCCCATGAAGACAAGAATGATCCTAGCCGGAGTAAATCAAGCGGAGCACCAATCACTATTACTGCCTCACATGATCGAGAAATACAGATCGTCATTGATTAACAAGCCAAGCAGAAACAAGGGCAACAGGCCACTGGTACGCTTCTCATTCATTGGAAGGGACGATCACCGGAAGAAGCCACATGGGGATGGTATGAAGACTTGTGGCAGTTTAAAGACAATCCAAGAATTCTTACAACAGCAATGTGTCGTGGTCGTCGCTACATCAGGTGGCGGAGCGTGTCATGACCCGCCACTTCATTATCTTTAAGGAGGAAGAATCTAGAGTTGGCGTGAGGTTAATGGAAGACTCTAGATTGTCCAAGAGAGTTCTTGAAAGACTTAGAAGTCTTCAAGTGAGTAGAGAATTCTAGAAGATGGACTTCTTTGTAAATATGTAGGGATTATATAAAATTATTATTTACAATTTTGCCCCTAGAGAGAAGTATAAATAGGAGGGGGCATTCACATGTACACCCATAAAGAAAAGTTGAGCTATCTTCCAAGCAATATACAAGTCTTCTTTAAAGCTCTTGTGTCTTTCTTTAATCTAGTGTTCCCTCAGCGATCTGGTTTGAAAAGGTTTACTTGAACTTACAAGATCGTGAAAGAGTTGTAAGTTGTCAAGTGTCACACGGAGTGCTTAGTTGAAGTCTAAGTCTGCGACACATAGCTCCAAAAATTACTATCTAATTCTAGCCCTTTTAGCTCATACTTCCCCTCATTTACTGTGCCTTGTGTCCCCTTGTTTATGACTTCTTGTTATTCACCTTCAAGAAGAATAACTCCTTGGCCTTTTTTCCACAACCTTTAAAGTCCACCCAAGCTCTGCACGCAATTTGATTACATACTACTGAATCCACTCCTCAGTGACTTTGTGTTACTTCCTTCTCCTAACAAAATATTCTCTATTGGAATTTGCATATTTAGAGGAAGTGCATCCTCCTCAACTCTCTTTGTTGCATTAAATGGTTCACCATAACTGGTTCAATGGAATAGTCAAAACCTCCTCCATATGTTGTATCGTTCTATCTCTACTAAGAATATTCTTTTGTGAGTTGCAGATGTTACCCTGTATTTCTATGTTTATTATGTCCTCCTTAAGGCCTTTTAGAATTTTTACTTGCTGATTCAACTCAATTGGGCTCAAATTTTTTGGCCATTTGTTCAACCCTTCTAATTGAACATGTCACTGCCCATAGTGGGCCCTTCTCCTACGCCTACTACCCATGTGACATTGAATGTGAAACTAATTCACTTTTTGATGTTTCCACATGTTCCCCCTCCCTCCTTATATCCACCGAATCTTTATTCGCCCTAGTTAGGGTTTCCATCCTCCCATTGTCCTCTGGTCCAAAGTGTTCTCGATCTCATCACTTTCTACCGTCTGACGGGTACCGACGACTCCACCAAAATAGGAATGGTGTAAACATAACCATCGCTAGTCAGTTACTCGAGACTTTCTTCTCGTCTCCGAGGATCTTGGTCCTAGCACAATGAAGATGGTTCTTAAGAGTTGTTTCCACCTCTGTTTCGATGAAACCACCGCACTAGTCACTAATCTGCTTGAACATTTTTCAACCACATGCTCAGTGGTAACCCTAAGATCCTTATCCACACCCAGTCCCTCCTAACCTCTTTCGGCCAGCATCCCGTGGTTAGGCTCCACCAGTTAAGCTTCAGCTTCAGCTTTTTCCTCCAGATTGGACATATTCCGTAATTTTCTTTGAGGGGAGTTCAAAGAGAACTTGCCCATTGTTCATCGTCTAAACACTAACTCCTAGAGCATTCTTCCAAGTATAGCAGACCCACCTCCTCATCATTTAGAGTTGGCAGTTCCTATGCTGACTGAAGCTTGCCGACTAGAAATCTGCTTAGAAGGTCCTTTTCTACAGTTGTCCAGCCTCAGATGATCCTTATATTATCACTATCCTTATATAGCAGTGCCTTCTTTGAAGCATTAGTTGTCCACCTGCTGTTGGTGGAGGCCTCTTTGAAGGATGAGATCAACTTGCACATGGTGGTTGTCTGAATCTGCTGCTTACTTTTTGACTCGTATACAAACTTTGCTATGTGCTTTCTGATGTAATAATTGTTGATTTACTTTTACCTTACATAGCAATAAAACTTGTGTATCTACCATTCTTATTGTAATTGAGTGGGCAGAAGAATTCAGAGAAGTGATCCTTCATTCTCCATCTCTTAATTGTATTACCCTGTACTCCTAAGCTTCAATGAATACAGCCACCAACCACTTTAACACTTTAAGGCTAATCGTAACTCTCCGCATTAAATTCCTGTTGTGTTCCACCCATTTGTACCAAGATTCTTCCCCCAAACTGCATTGGTGATATTGTACGACTTGAATCCTGCATTGTAGTATATTCTGTTGCCCTCCATTGCTCAGAATCTGGCGCTGTCGCCGGAAGACCCCCAGAAAACAGTTAAGTCTATCGTGAAAACCTGTAGCTCCCAGGCCTCGTAAAATGTACCTTGTAAGAACCATCATCTGGGGCAACGCGCTTTATCTCTTCTTCGAGTCGTTCAACCTCTTCTTCAACGTTCACGGTTCTTGTCAATGGAGTTAAAAGAGGAGATTTGCGTCCAGTTTCTTGATAACAATCACTAGGATAGGAATAAGGACTACATAGAGAAGTTGGCATAGCAACTAATACACTCTGGTTTTTTTTGTTTTAATAATTAAAGCCAATCTACCTCCCAAAGAGATATTGGCTCTTCCAATTAACAAGTTTTTTTTTCGCATTTCTCGAGTACAACATTCCAAATATTCTTTGATTTACTCTTAGCACCAAGAGCATACCCAGATAAGTAGTAGGCAGCTCTCCTATTCCGCCACCCTATATGTCAGCCAAACTATTGATTTCTGGCACCCCATTTACTGGATAAACGGAACTCTTCCCCTAATTGATGTGCAGTCCTAGGATAGCTTCAAAAAGAATAAAATATCTCTCAAATATTCCAATTGATCACTCTTTGCATCACAAAACACTAGTGTATCCTCTGTATATGGAAGGTGAGAAATTGATAGCCCTTGATTTTCTCCAGAATTAACCTTGAATCACCTGACCGTATCATTATACTTGGATGTGCTCAACATATCACTGAGTCCATCCATGGCTAGAATGAAGAGAAAAGGGTATAGGGGCTCCCTTGTCTCAATCCTCTCTTAGAAGAAAAGAAGTCAGAGAATGAGCCATCCAATTTATCATAATTGATTAGTTAACATGGACTCACCCCATCTTTACAGAAGCAATTTCTTGAATGGAAAAAGGTGCTTTTGATGGACTACTTTTGACTTCAGGATTTGCTTCACCAATAGCTAAAGAAGAGAGACAAGGGGGAACCATTGATCAGGACAAAGAACATTATTGTGCTAGAACAGAACACATTATTGTGCTAGAACAGAACTTTATCCAATTAATCCATCTGCTATCAAATCACAGCCTCTCCCATGTCCAGGAATTCCCAGTTTATGTGATCATAAGCCTTTTCTATAAATAACTAGCATAGAATGTCAGGGAACTGGAAATCTTCCCCGCATCCACACATTCATTTGTTATCAAAATGGCATCCATAAGTCGTCCACCTTTCATGAATGTCATTTGTTGGGAATCCACCAACAGACAACTTTTTAAAGACTTTGAGCAAGGGGAGTGATTTAACAACTAAAAACTTAAGGAAGAAGAGAAATTGCATATACCGATGGGTCTTATGTGGAAGAGTGCGGTGAAGAAATGAACCACCTCTTTTTACATTGTCAAGTAGTATCTTGCGCATGGGAAATCATTAAATGACTTGTCGGTTTGCACTTCAATAGATGATGCAATGCACCAGGAAGGAGGCATTCAAATGGACATTCAAAAGAATTGAGGAGAAGACTAAGGAAGTGGGATACTACTCCACTCACACCCAAGTGGATTGTACGGAAGATAAAAATAGGAGCGCCTTTGAAGGATAGAAAAATGATATTGTACATTTATTGAGGAGAGCCTTTTTGTCCTTATCTCTTTTAGTGCACCCACAGGTAGAGCGAGGGGGGGCAAGGGGTTTACGCTTTTTGCCGATAAATAATTTTTCTATGCATTTATAAATACATGTTGAATTCCCTTGGCTTTCCGTGTATTTATTTCTTTAAATTTGAATCCCCTTCGTCATTGGGTGCACCCACGAGATTCCAATTTGTAATTCAAGACTGGGTGTCTCTAGTAAAGAATCGTATTTATTCATACATTCTCCACTTTTTTATACCACTTGAATACGGAAGTTTTCCTTCCCCTTCGATCATATTATTTTAATCTTATGAAAAATGGTTAAAAGAATTTCCTGTTATAAACCACCGTAGAATGTTGGAACGCATATGGACCACATAAAATTTTGTGTTAGGTTTGCAGATTGAAATGCAAGAACAAATTTCTGGAAAGAGAATAAAGACTAGTTTGCAGCTATAAACAGGCAGAAACAGTTCCTACAAATACGGAAACAAAGCGTAAAAAAGGCTCAGACACCAGCAAAATATATGATAATCCCACATATCATAAGCTAAACCTGGAACAAAATACTAGAGAAGCAATCACGTTCCAAGTTTAACACCAACCTCAATCATTTGAGCAATAGTCCTTTCCACAATTAAAAACCAAAGTCCTAAAACCGCTATCTCCAATAAAGACAGCAAATGTAAATCCAAACACACTACCCAAACATAACAAGTTTCGGATGCTTAATCTAAAAAGGAAATCGCCTTCAGTCATCAAGATATGGAAATAAGCTAACCAAAAACAAGGAAAATCCACCTCCTTTTTTAGGTTTAGGGAGCACCCTAATTAATACCTGTAGATTAACATCATGAATGGATGGGGTACCAATTCCTTCCAAAATAGCAACTTTAAAGTCTTCAAATGTCCATGTTGATGAAATCGTGATCTGAAAATAGTGAAAAGACAGACAGAAAGTCATACACCAGCAGGTACTTATGAGAAAAAGTAAACAACAGTACACAAACCCACCTTTTCAGACTTAACTACATCTTTTACACGAATCTTGTCTTCATGATACTGTTATATAGAGAAAAAACAAAGTTACTGGAAAAAGCACAACTATCACACTTCAAATTACAGCACAAATGAAATACTTCAAACAAATAAATTGCATAATGCAAGACCCGACTCAGATGGCACAATGCTGAATGCGGCATATGGCGTAACTATTTTCTCAGCAATGTGTCATACATCCACACGATATCAAGTGACACATCAAACAGCTGAAACACATAGCCACTTCCATTTTTTCATATGGAATAGGGGTATGACGTCTAATGTGTCCCGCAACAAATTTTGAAAAAGTAGTAGTCATTTTACCAGTTAATAATAAAATAGTGCTATATAACCTATCATAAAAGAAGGCAAAAATAGTGAGGCTACGACATATAGAGACCTGTTTTTCCAACTCTTCAGTAACATCTTCAAACAAATCCTTAGGTGTTGAACCAGAAGTATTTGATGCAACAGCCTGATAAGCTACAGACTCCTTTACCTACATATTCACACATCCACAGGTCAATCTGCGAGAAAGGTGGAACTAATAAGAAATATAATGAAATGATACAATATTAGAGACTAAATTTTCTTAAAATAAAGAACTTTTTTATCATTGTTTAAAGGTATTGAAAACATAATTAAATAAATAAAAATGTGTTCCCTCTAAAAGCTTAAGCTTCTCAATAAGATGATCACACACTTCAATGCGGTATCAGAATAGATGGAGGTCCTGGCTTATAGTCTCACTACCAGGCACTATCAAAAAGAATTTTTGCATGTGGAAGACATAAATAAATAAATAAAATAAAAGTGGCTTCTCTCTCTAAATGTTTAAGCTTTCAAATATCTGTCACACACTTCAGCAAAAAGTAGAAAAGTGGAATACCATCTGGCAATAATCACGCCAAGATGTTTTCGCAGTAAGCGTGCCTGCAGCGATATGCTCCTCTATCATCTTTCGGAATGCATCCCGGTTCTTGCGCTCTGCGCGCCTCAGTTGCTCCTTAAAATTAACAAAAATGCACTTGGTGAGTTGATCACCCAGAATGAGGCATAGAAAAGGAGGGTAGCCTCTTCCAAAATCCTCTTCCCCATGCACACGCGTGCGCACGCGCACACACACACACAAAAAAAAAAAGATGTAAGAAAGAACCTTTTGCAATTTTCTTTGTTCTTCATCCTCCTTCTCCAGGTCACGAATGTATTCCTTCAGGGAAGAAAGATATCAAGGTCATCAACTGTTACAAAATGGTGTATTTTTTCCTTTTAAAACAAGGTGATGAAGAAGAAGCTACTAGAGAAGAAATGAAAACCTCAACATAAACTTTAGGGCATCAACTGGTTGAACTCTAAAAATAACGAGTGCTTTTGATTTCACCTGTGTATATTCTCCTTTTTAAGAATTTGAAAAAGTTATGCCCCATTTCTCTACCAGACTCTGCATTCCATTTCAGAAATTCGTGAATTTCCTCTGAGAGAAAAAAACTTCAGACATTGTGCCCTCTTTCTTAGGGGTGGCAAAATGAGCGGGTCAAGCCGAATATGGGCAGATCGAAATGAGTCGGGTCAAAACGGATAAAATATCTAACCCAACCCATATTTGATATGGATAAAAAGATAATTCTTTTTCTCCTTTCAAGGTGTGTTTGATATTCAATGTTATTATGAAGACTGCCAAGATGTCAAATGAATGGAGGAGCACAATGGTTCCATTGTAGAAGAACAAGGGTGATATTCAAAACTGTAACAATTACAGGGGTATCAAGTTGTTAAGCCACACCATGAAGGTCTAGGAAAGAGTGGTGGAGATGAGGCTGAGAAAAGGAATGTCTATTTCAGAGAATCAATTCAGATTTATGCCGGGGCAATCGACTATTAAAGCAATTCATCTTATTAGGAGATTAGTGGAGAAATACAGGGAAATAAAGAAAGACCTTCATATGGTGTTCATTGATCTCGAGAAGGCCTATGACAAAACTTCGAGGGATGTCCTATGGAGGTGTCTAGAGGTGAAAGGTGTTCTAATGGTGTATATTAGGGTGATAAAGGACATGTACGACGGAGCCAAAACCTAGGTAAGAAAGGCAGGAGGAGACTCAGAGTATTTTCCTGTTGAGATGGGACTTCATCAAGGATTTGTGTTGAGCCGTTTTCTGTTTGTCTTGGTGATGGATGAGTTGACATGATCTATTCAGGAGGCGGCTCCATGGTGTATACTATTTGCGGATGACATAGTAATAATTGATGAGATTCGGACTAAAGTTAATGATAGATTGGAGGTTTGGAAACATACTTTGGAATCCAAAGGGTTCAAACTGAACAGGACCAAAACAGAATACTTGTAGTGCAAATCCAGTGTTGCAAGGGATGAAGCAGACATTGATGTGAAGCTTGCCACTCAACCTATTCCCAAATGAGAAAACTTTAAATATCTTGGGTCCATCATCCAAAGTAGTAGCGATATCGACGATGATGTTACACATCGTATTGAGATAGCATGGACGAAATGGAGACATGCCTCTGGAGTAGTGTGTGATAAAAAGATACCACCTAAACTTAAAGATAAGTTTTATAGAATGGTGGTGAGACCGTCTTTGCTGTATGGGGCGGACTGTTGGCCTATCAAAAAAAACTCACATACTCAAAAGATGCAGATCGTGGAAATGAGGATGTTGTGATAGATGTGTGGACATACCAAGAGCGGTAAGATTAGGAATGAGACCATTCAGGAGAAGTTAGAGGTGGCCCCGGCGGCTGATAAGATGAAGGAAGCGAGACTACAATGGTTTGAACATGTGCAGAGAAGAAGTACCGATGCTCCTGTGAGGAGGTGCGAGAAGTTGGATTTAGGGGTTACTCGAAGGAGTAGAGGTAGACCGAAGAAGTATTGGGGGGAGGTGATCAGACAAGATATGGCGAAATTTGATCTCACCAAGGACATGACCTTAGATAGAAAAGAGTAAAGGTCACGAATTAGAGTAGCACGCTAATAGGCTATAGGTTGACGTCTGGCCTTGGGGTATAGTAGGGTAGTAGAATTAGTTGTCTTTATACTCTATGTTATTATTATCTGTCTTATATATGTTAATTTTATCGTAATTACATACTATTATGTGTTTTTTGTCATTAGTCGTTCTTCCTTTTTCTCTTTACCCTTTTTCTCCATATCTAGTTTATTCTGCTTATGGGTTTTTGAGACGAGGGCTCCTAGGAAACAGCCTCTCTACCTCAGTGAGGTAGTGGTAAGGTCTGCGTACATTTCACCCTCCCCAGACCCCACTCGTGGGATTCCACTGGGTATGTTGTTGTTATTGTTCTTGTAGGGTGTGTTTGATATGAACGAAAACATTTTCATGTTCTCCTAGAAAATATTTTTCTAGAAAATGAGTGGTCCCGAGTCGAGGTAAGGAGGTCAAAATTTAAGCCTTGGGGTGGGGTCAGGTTGGGGTCGAATCCCAGGTCTGGACCCGTTTTAGGTGGTGAGGTCTAAGAAAAATTGTGAATATTATTTTCCTACGTTAAGGGAAGTTTTGTACCAAAAAAATCCTTTATGTATGGAAATAATTTCCTTAAATTAGAGGAAAATAAGTCCATTTGAAAAAAGTTCCCAAAACATTTAAGCCAAACAAACATGAGAAAATTGGGGGAAAAAATTCAAAAAAATTTCCTCATACCAAACACACCTCAATAAGTGTACTTTTTGAAGATTCCTAAAAAATTCAAAAAAAAATTCCTCATACCAAACACACCCTCAATAAGTGTACTTTTTGAAGATTTCTACACCCTTACTTCAAGGGGAGTGCAATTGGTTGGTATCCATGGGTTGATTCATATTTGACCCCCTTTAAATGGTTGGATGACCAACCCATTTAAAATGGGTTGCGTTGAGTGGATAACCATAAATTGTACCCATGTTGTCGCCCCTTTTCTTACTAGACTTTGCATCTTATTCAAGTAACTGGCCTGCATAAAAACTTTACCTGGAAAATCTCTAAGCGGTCAAGTTTTTCAAGGCGTGAACATCTTTCATCATCTTCCAAAACATCTTGGACTTTGCGCCACTGTGTATCTACCTATGGCTCCAAAGAAACAAAGGATGAACTTCAGAGAAAGAAAAGGAACAAAGGTAAAAGTGATAGAAAGCTCAAACCACCAGATCCACTTCCCTTGGGGAAAGGAGGTGAAGAAAGGCTTATAAGTAACAAATACCTTGATAAAGCCACAAGTCTCCAAAAATTGTTTGTACTCCGATCTATTCCGTCGATGCTCTTCTTGAGCCTTTGACCTCTCCTGGAATAACATACCAAATAACGACAAAAGACATGTTTAACAACTGCACACCATAAAAATTACAAATGCTCAAGGAACAGGATGTGTAGGATGCACACCGGGTACATTCACAAAGAAATATACCAAACCACAAACTGTTCAAAGAAAAAAGAAATAGTGTTGCTCTTTCAATTGATTATCTTTTATTACATATTTTTTGAGCAAATATATAGTTGTCAACTTGAACAGATTTGATGAATGATCCATGTCTAGACCAAAAATCTGACTCTGGGCGATGTTATGCATTTTCAAAAGTGACAATAACAACAGCTTACCTTTTTCTGAAGATCCACTAAGTAGCTCCTGAAGAGATCTTCACGATCAGCCTCTCGTTCAACAGCCTTGAACCGTTCATCATCTTCAAACATTGTTACTGCCTTACTGGTATAACAATATCATGAGAGCATTAAAGGAGGAAAAGCTGCTTCTGTTACTTCAGTTATTCAGTATTAACAAAAGAGAAGCTTCTGTTACCTACCTCCATCTTGTCGATGAAGTGAGCTCCTTGGACTCCTGAAACAGTTAAAGTCAAACCAGGTTTAACACTCTAATACATAGTTGTACACCATAAGTGTGTGTGATATGATAGATGCACAAGTGGTAAACATTCTTGACACAATTTTTCTGTAGAGAAAACTTATCAATCAATTATCTTTAGAGAAAAGGTATTAAACGGAGTGTTACTCTTTCAAGAAATTGCTATTAATATGCTTCAATCAATTAATCAATCAACTCTGCCTCAATCCCCCATCAGTTAGGATTAGCTAAATAGATTCTCTATATCCTTTCATTCTATTCAGGCCCATTTCATTCCTGTACTGTAATCACAAAAGATATGTAGCATACTTAAATGGGACTCTTCTAATGTATAAGATGAAGGATTATTTTATTGGCAGTATGGTCAGTGGAAACTTTTTAAGTGTTTTGTACGTTGTTACTTGCAAAAAAAACGTAGAGGTGTAAAAACACCAACCCAGCATGAAAAGTGTACCAGCCTACTAGAAACCTTTAAGGAGCACATATTTTACCTCTAACATCTTTGTGAATTCTTCTTTTGCCTTTCTTTGTCTAAGGCGCCTCTCCTCAGCCTCCTGCTTCTTCCTTTGCATCAAGTACTGTTGGCCAGAAAAGGTGCATCAACACTCAGAAACCAATACCTTTAAACTTCCACACTGTAGATTGGCAGCACCATGCGGGTAGGAATTTAACAATCAGAAACCCGGTGGTTACCTCATTAAATGCTTGTTTCCGCTCACCAAGAGTTTTCAGAGCCCCATATCGTTTATCATTGATTATAACTCGCATTGTCTGGTACCATAATTCACTGTCAGTCACAAGTGCATAGATTTTACATTAAGATAGCATGTCTGACTAACCTGCTCCCATGTCCAATCAGATTCAACATTAGCAGATTCTAGTAGAGCTTTGAACGCATTTTTAGCCTCCTAAAAAGATATAAAATGAGAAATAGTGCAATATTTAAGCACTAAACAAATAAGTACTTAAGAGGAACACATTCAATCATTTTACCTGCTTGGTGGCATATAGGAAAGGTTCTTCATCTGCTGATTTCTCCTCTGCAGGTACCACATTAATCTTCCCAGCAACTGCCATGCCTTTCTTTGCCTCCTGTAAATCACGATTTTAAGCAATTAACTCAACAAGACAGCAATAATTCATCTCAAAAATCTATTATGCACAGGAATCCACAATTTGGCAAAGAGAGGAAGCATTTCCAGGTATGACAGGCTCTTGGAAAAGAGAAGGGAGCACTCTCAACCCTAGTTAGCAGTTTGTGCTGGAGCCTGGAATTTAGGATAGGGAATTTGAAAAAATATTAGAATGTCAAACTTGGGATGTGAACATGTGACCTAAAACAATTCTTGAACCCCCTTTTACAAACTCCATATGACAAGGGGATTCAATATGACTCAAAAGAGGATTTTTGCCCAATTAGCACAGTTCAATTTCCCAACAAAAAATCTGTTGGCTCTACATAGCTCCAACCACACTGGCAGTGGCATGGGGGAAGAAAAAAAAAAGTCTTTTGACAATGCATATGCCAGCACAATCAAATTTCAAATAGAGCTGCTGAAGGAGTTTCGCATACCTCAATATCCTGACTAGAAGCTCCACTTAAAGAAATAGCAACTTGAGGAGATAAATTTTCAACGCCACTCCTAGAAATTGTCAAGATTCATCTTGATATTTTAGACAAAATCATGAGACAGACAAAGTGAAACCACCTTTAGAAAATGAAAGTTCCATACATTTGTGTCTGATAGGCATTAGCTAGAGCAGCAGATCCTGTACTCCCTGAAACAGCAGGTGAAGAGACACCAGCTGAACTTGTCACAGCAGGGACAGTAGGAATGGCTGATGATCCAGAAACCACCAGAGGTGGAGTATTAACATCAGAAACAGCAGGTGTAACTGGAACAGGGCTTGAAGTAACTCCAGAAACCGTTGAAGAAGGGGTGGAGCTAACCGGGGTGACAGCAGATGGTTGTTCTGTTGGGGTCACAGCCTCACTGACTTGCACACCAGAATTTGTGCTTGTTCCCGTCTGAACGACTTGACCAGCAGCATTTTCAGCCAGTTCACGAGCCAACTGATGGTACACACTGATAGATTAGCTCCATAACATATAGAGAAGAAACAGAAATATCTGATTAAGGCAATAGTTTCTCCATGAACCTTTAGTTCATCAGGCATTGTCCACTTAGACTGTTTTGTTTCTTTGTTGTAGTAATACCTGAAAGATCCAATGACACATGAATCACTAAAACAAAATAAAAAAGCGTACTGCAGTAGCCAAGAGAACCAAAATGCCTTTACTGGAAATCTTACTTCCGACCATCTGCAGTTGTGAATTCTTTCCATACAGTCGACGCATCAGCTCTCTGTTAAAGAACAAAACAAATGCACCATTTAAATGTAAATCTCAAACTAAAGGAGCAGTAATGAAAAGCTGAACAGCATTGGCAGTCTCCCAATTTTCTTGCTCCAGGCACTAATGAACGAATAAACATAAGCAAGCCCAGCAACAATGAAACTAAAATTCTATTAGCAAGGCAAGGCAACATGTTGCATATGCATATAAATTTCTGTGATAATGAGTGAGGTAAATGTTTTTGATCAAGCACACTTCGTTTATTTTTCCATTTGGATTGGAAAAAATAAACAACCATTAGTGAGGTAAATGCCACCAGATGTTGTTATTAAATCAGTCAAAGTGCACGCATTTGTTAAATGCACATAATGATCTGCCACAAATTTTGAATGATTCCATCAAGAAAAGAATCAAATGAACTTGGTTAACATCATAAAAGACAACTAAATATCTCCACAAGGAACAACTCTCTATTGAACATTTTTATCAAGAAAACAAATTATAGAAACCTTTTACGATTATCTTTTTTTAGATATGTTTTTACTACTTGCAGAAAGAGGGCATTTAAGCAAAGGAAAGAAAAGGCACAAGTTCAAAACTTAGGAGGAAATAGCAAAAGAACCATACGGTCAATGCAGATTATAAATCCAAAGAAGAAGCCAACCTTGGAACTGAATTGAAGAAAAATGCTGGTGTGCTTTAAGTACAACTGTGAGAACGCAATGTTAAAAGAGAAAAACATTTGGCTAAACCATATTCTTTTGCTAAAAAGGCAACATCTCAATCCAAAGCTTGTTGGCCAGCTACAACTGTAGCAGTTTATGTTAATCACGCCTTTTTTACATGAATTCAACCATCAATTGTACTTTTCAGTTGTGGCAGTCAATTAGTATGGATCATAGCATGATACTTCTTGTCAAGTCAAACAGGAAATTTTAACAATTAAAATGAACTGAGACACCTGTAAAGACAGTTACATTACAAGAAAGAAGAAACACAAGGAAATTATTGCAAAATATTCCAAGACAGCATGTAAACTCCATGTAACATTACATGCGTACTAGAAAATATGAGAATAATAGTTGTACCTGTAAAACTACAAAGGTCATAAACATCAAGTATGTCATGTTCAAGAAGAGAAGACGTGAAATCAGAAAGAAACTGAAATAAACTGGCTTTTTGATAGTAATAATCTATGTTGCGTGGACTCCTCAAAAATGTCAATGGGTGTGTGTCAGAATTCAGATGCTCCAGAAGTACTAGGACAGTACTTTTGAAGGATCCGACACAGGTGTGGCATTATTGATAGTCCGAGCAACATGGATATAAATAAGCAATGATCAGATTTTTGATCAAGTAGTAAAGACTAATTAAGCACTTAATGCATCCATACCATTAGATCAAAAAATTTCACAATCAACCTAAATTGTTCCCAACTTATAGATTTGACAAATTCTACCTCAGCTCCAATTTGTTAGGTCACGGAAAGTTCTCCACAAATAAAGAGAGGAAAGCACATAGAAAAATCTAAGCTGAACAACCAAATATCCATCGGCGTCTCAATGTCTCCTTCCTCCCCATTAACACACTTCTAGAGAGGTACGGACGTGCATCAAAATCTCCTTGAAATTGGAAGAGACAGTATAAGAGAGAATTTAGGGCATCAGATACCAAAAGAAGTTGAGGAAAGGTGACACATGGAGAAATAGCGAAGGCATCTAAAACCAACGCGAGGCTCACATAGCAGCAATATCTACTTTGCTTCAGTTTTTAAGCCAAGCAAGCAAGCAAGGGTGTTCACAAAAGGGGCAATTCCACTCATGAAGAAAATAGCTGGATGAGGAGAATCAACAAGCAAGGCTGACTTGAAGTAGAAAAGTACTTGAAAGAGGAGCTAATTACCTAATCAAGTCCATTAACATGAATAGAGACAACATAAAATCTCAAAAGAGACCTGGAAAATAAGAATCAACAAGCAAGGCTGACTTGAAGTAGAAAAGTACTTGAAAGAGGAGCTAATTACCTAATCAAGTCCATTAACATGAATAGAGACAACATAAAATCTCAAAAGAGACCTGGAAAATAAGAATCAACAAGCAAGGCTGACTTGAAGTAGAAAAGTACTTGAAAGAGGAGCTAATTACCTAATCAAGTCCATTAACATGAATAGAGACAACATAAAATCTCAAAAGAGACCTGGAAAATAAGAATCAACAAGCAAGGCTGACTTGAAGTAGAAAAGTACTTGAAAGAGGAGCTAATTACCTAATCAAGTCCATTAACATGAATAGAGACACCATAAAATCTCAAAAGAGACCTGGAAAATTAGAATTACAGATGTCCAATATGTGTTTCTGGATCTGATCAGGAAAATGAAAGGAAAGTTCATTGACAATCATCAAAATATTCAGGAGCCACGAAAACTAAAAGGGCAAAAACAACCAAATTCAGAGAAAGGAGGCAATATTAACGTTGAAATAGACCAACCATAGCAGTCATAAGAAAGGGTACGAAATCAGAAGGAAACCGTAGTCGAAGATTTTCAAAAAGAGATTGTTGAGTTACATAGCTATTCCTTAATTGTATCAGGGATACCAGGAGCTTATAGAGGTCTTTGCTCAACCCATTGCCTCAGATTTTCAATTGGATACTTATATTCTTTCAGTTAATAGGAAGGGTACAATAGTATTCAGTGTACTTGACTCTTGATGAAATACCGACGTTATTTTATCAAGTAAAAGGTTTCATCATTGATAAGAACAAAGTCAACTTGACCATATACAAGTGTTATACCAAAAAGAGGAGAGAACAAAATCGAAAGACCCCCAATCCTCTATACTAACAGGAAACTACTCCTAATTGAGGAGAGCTCATCTCTACCCCTTCAAAAGCTCTCCTATTCCTCTCTTTCCAAGAGACCCACATCAAAGTGAGTAACATTCCAAGCCTTGTGCCATCTTCCCTAGCTCAAATTTTCCAGTTGAGCATCGACACCTTAACGGTTCTTGCCATAACCAAAGAAACTCCAAACCATCCAAGATGTCCTCCCATAACCTCGTGGCTAGATTGCAATCTGCAAAATATGGTCCACATCCTCACTAGCCTCCTTACAAAGGAAACACCAACTCATGCAAACAACTTTCTTTTTCTAAAACCCTCCATCATCAAAATCACTCATCTAGTAGCTAAACACATGAAGCAGCACACCTTCCTCAGCACCTTCCGTATCCAGATCGAGACATGCGTATGCAAAGATTATCCTTTACCTTAACCAAAATCTTCTCACAGAAGGACTTAGCTAAAAACTCTTTGTTCTACTCAACACACAATTCAAAGCATCGAGTCTATTGACTGGCTTGTATTGCTTTTGAAGTAAGCCTAGCAATCTCCAAAGCTGGACCAACTCCCAGCCTCAGAAAGCCGTCCTAAACCTCAAATACCATAAGGTCCCATCCCGATGAGTCCCCTCTAACTTGGTGAAATGGCAATTCCCTTTGACAAAATACTATACAATACCGAGAATTCATCCTTACGCACCAAACCTCCACACCTCTTTTGCCACCAAAAACTAACCCTACTTCCTCCCGCAATTTTGAAACCGATGTTATCATTAAAGGAATCTCATCCCTTCATGAAACACCAACATATCCCCATAGTTAACAAGAATCAAAACAATTCTTTCTCAGAATGAAAACAAGAAAAGAGGAAGTTCAATTTAGTGACATAGCTTTGTAGTGATACAAGATAAAAGGAAGGTGAATTGAGGGTTAAATCTATTCAAAACAATAAGAGAACTATTCTTCAAGTGGCCATGGAGGCTGCAGAAGCTCTGGACAACTATGGAAAGAAGTAATCCAGAAAAAGTAGGTTACGACATCCTAAAGGACAGGATTGTGGAAGCATATTAGAAGTTTACGGCGGGAATTCTAGCCCAGAAACAAAATCAGAACAGGAGGAATGAAAGCAAAATGATAGCAAGATGCTGGAGAAGAACCCAAAAACGTTCGTACATTCCAACTCACAATAGATCTTAGTGAATCTATCCAACTGATACCAAAGTAGGCAAAGATCCTAAATTCAAGTCCCAGTGTCACCTATTACCACAAAGCACCCCACATTCCTGGTTCAATAAAAGAAAATGATCAGCTGCAAGCGAGGGACGTGTTAAGACATAAAAGTAGAAGTGTACTCTCTCTAGCAACTAATGTTTCGATGAGCCGTTTTACATATTAGAGCAAACATTTTATATGATCATTATCACATAGGTAAGTTTGCATTGAAGTCCACGTAAGAACCCCAAAATCAAGGTAAACCACGGGAGAACATTGAATTATATAATTGCCCCACATAATAAGCGTGAAGACTTCTCAAAGGATCTTATAAAGCTATTAGGTTGCTCTAGCCACTGTCTCAAAGTTTATACTGAATGTTCAAAATCTTTCACACAGATACCTCTCCACAGCAGAGTGATATCCCAAAGCAAATCTCTTCATTTTGTAGGTTGGTCCTTTTATAGGGGTCAACAGTTGTTAAGCTAAGAGTGAAATATAACAAGTTGGTTTTTCACCTGCCAGAAAGGGCATAAGCATTCTGGTTATTACTTTAGGCTCATCTGCTATGTTGCATTCTTCGTGTTAGAATAGAAATTGGAATATATCGTTCTATTTAGAATTGGAATAGGAATAGTATGTTGTTTCCTAGTTGGACTCGGATTAGGTTGTAGTATCTATAAATAGAGTTTATGTAATAATGTAGATACACAAGTCAATAATATATTTTTCTCTCATATTTCTCACACTTCACAAATTAAATTATCCAAACAAAGATAAACTCATAAAGATAAACCCACCAATCAAAGACAACAGAAGCTAGGAGGACCTAACAAGAATAGGAGGGAAAAAAACTTCTCATGACAAGAAGCTTGTTAGAAATATTGGAGAAGAATATTATTGATTTGTGCATCTACATTATAACATTGAGATCTTATTTATAGACACTATATCGCAATCATTTCCAAGTAGGATTATATATAAATTTTTTTTGAATTGGTAATTGTATCCAAGTAGGATTGTATATAGTTGTTACAACATGTAAAGTCATATCTAGTATTTATAGCATAATCATAGTTAAAGATATTTAGGGATCTCAGAGATATTTAGGGATCTTTTCTGATTTTATTTCCTTAGATAGATTTACTTGTACACCTACAAATAGCTCTTACTCTTGGAATAATACTACAAGAAAATTGATCCATTGACACTACATTTTACATGGTATCAGAGCGGGCTATCCTGCCTCCTTCGAACACCATATGAAGGTCCCTCCTTCTCTCCCTATATTTCGGGCTATCCTGCCTCCTCCGATATTAAAAACTCCAGAATCCAATAGTTGGAAGAGAAGAGTGTGAGACTCACGTGTTGGCGAAGATGCTGGAGATAATGTAAATCTTTAAGGGAGTGAAGGTGCGTGCATGGATCTATCTTGGTCCAACTTTCTGTACTGACATCGGCTTGACATCTCTAGACGATTTGTGGTGGTCCTCTAATCACCGGACCATATTTTGGAGAAGAAAATCCTTGAAATAGAATTTGTGCACTCTCTTTGGTCTGGTTTGACATTTCTCTGTATATTGTTGTTTAATCTTTCGTTCTAGACTTCTAGTATATGAATGAAGGTTGTCTACGAAGTGCAAAATTGAGTTGAATGATTGCTCAACAATTTGTGAACTTGGTATTGTTTTAGAGGTTATCTGCTGCCTGCTTATTTTGGAAATTGTGTTAGATTGCAATTTCGAGTTAGTAGACAACCTTTTGATTTTGTCCGCCCCATTGGCTACTCTTTCTTTTTGGGTATACGGAGACTTTCAGATATAGCCTACTTGGGATGTTCTATTGGTTTCATCAATTTGTTTTGATACAATGAGCAGTTTAGTCGAAAAAAATGATTGATCAAGGAGAGGAGGTTGTTGATCTTAATCCATTTTTTGACAAAATAGTTTTGATTTTGGTTGAGTTTGCTAAATTTTCTCAATATAAGGAATCATGGAAGGAATCCACTTCAGTCAATGCTTTTGAACATGTCTTATCACCTCTTCAAACAAATGGGTGACTGATTCAGGTGCCACCAATCATATGACAGGTAATCCTAATTATATTTTCTAGGTTTCAACTACACAAAGCACTTCTCTGGTTACAGTAGCATATGTATCACCCTGTAATAGTGTTGGATCTGAAACTATTAAACCTAACAACAACAACAATAGCAGCATACCCAGTGGGATCCCACAAGTGGGGTCTAGGGAGGGTAAAATGTATGCAAACCTAACCACCACCTCATAGAGATAGAGAGGTTGTTTTTGGAAAACCCTCGTCTAAAAGAATTGACCCCCATAAGCAAATGGTACTAGATAAGGGAAAAAGGAAAAACACAGGGAATAGTAAGGACAAAAGAAAAACGACTAATAATGAAAAGTAAGTGAAAGTATGTAAATACGATAAAAGTAAACAAATATAAGACGAATAGTGACAACATAGGATATAGAAACATGACTACTCCTACTAACCTACTATATACCTACTCCTATTAGCCTTCTACCCTAATACGCGACCTCCACTCCTTTCTATCTAAGGTCATGTCCTCAATGAGATGAAGTTTCGCCATATCTTGTCTGACCACCTTCCCCAAGACTTCTTCGGTCTACCTCTACCCCTCCGTGTAACCCCTAAATCCAAACTTTCACACCTCCTAACAGGAGCCTCAGTACTCCTTCTCTGCATATGTCTAGACCATCGCAGTCTCGCTTCCCTCACCTTGTCAGCCACAAGGGTCACCTTTAACTTCTCCCGAATGGTCTCATTCCTAATCTTATCACTCCCGGTATGTCCACACATCCATCTCAGCATCCTCATTTTTGCAACCTGCATCTTCTAAACATGTGAATTTTTAATTGGCCAGCACTCCACCCATTAAAGCAGTGACGGTCTAACCACCATTCTGTATTAACTTTAAGTTTAGGTGATATATTTTTATCACACACTACTCCAGAGGAAAGCCTCCATTTCGCCTATGCTACCCCAATACGATGTGTGACATCATCGTCGATATAGCCACTACTCTGGATGATAGATCCAAGATACTTAAAGTTTTCTCTCCTTGGAATAGGTTGAGTGGCACGCGTCACTTCAATGTCTGCTTCATCTCTTGCAATGCTAAATTTACACTCCAAGTATTCTATTTTGATTCTGCTCAATTTGAACTCTTTGGATTTCAAAGTATATCTCCAAACCTCCAATCTATCATTAACTTTAGCCCGAGTCACATCAAACATTACTATGTCATCTGTAAATAGTATACACCATGGCACCCCCTCCTGGATAGACCTTGTTAGCTCATCCATTACTAAGACAAAAAAAAAGGGCTCAACACAAATCCTTGATTTAGTCCCATCTTAACAAGGAAATACTCTGAATCCCCTCCCACCGTTCTTACACGAGTTTTGGCTCCGTCATACATGTCTTTTATCACCCTAATATACACCATTGTTACACCTTTCGCCTCAAGACATCTCCATAGCACATCCCTCGAAACTTTTGTCATAGGTCTTCTCAAGGTCAATGAACACCATATGAAGGTCCCTCCTTCTCTCCCTATATTTCTCCACTAATCTCCGAACAAGATGGATTGCCTCTATGCTAGTGTGTTGACATGCATACATCCTCATACATCACATCATGAAACATGGAAAGTTGAGAACTGTGGAACCACATTTTTGAAAGAAAATTCCCGACATAAATCAGAACTGATTCTCTGAAATAGACACTCTTTTTCTCACCCTCATCTCCACCACTCTCTCCCAGACATTCATAGTGTGGCTTAACAACTTGATACCCCTGTAATTGTTACAGTTTTCAATATCACCCTTGTTCTTATACAATGGAACCGTTGTACTCTTCCTCCATTCATCGGGCATCTTAGCTGTCTTCATAATAGCATTAAAAAACCTAGTCAACCACTCTATACCATCTTTGACCACGCTCTTCCAAAAATACACCGGGATCTCATCGGATCTAATCGCTCTCCTTCTGTTCATCCTACTAATAGCACGTCTAACTTTCTCAGCTCTGAAACGCCTGCAATAACCAAAATCTCGATAACTATCGGAGTGCGCCAAATCACCCAACTCAATATCTCTCTCCCAGACCTTCATCCTTATTACATAACAACTAAAATTCCTAAAATGTGGCCCTATTTTTGTTACATAACCATTGGCCAAACGGGTGCATATATAATCATAGCCACCCACCAGCAACATAAACTCTTTGATTATCTACCAAGTTCATAGAAGTTGTGATACCATGTGAGGATATTGAGGAATATTATTGAATTGTGTATCTGCATTATTATGCGAAGATCCTATTTTTAAATACTATATTACAATCATTTTCCAAGTAAGATTATATATACTATTCCTATTCCAGGTAGGTTTCTATATACTACTCCTATTCCAAGTAAGATTTGATATACAATTCTTCTTCCTATTCTTATTCTAACAAAGCTTATGCAATAAATTTAAAAAACAATGTTGGGAAACTCCTCAAAATCAACGAATGTCAACGAGATAAGATCAAAGTGGAATGCTACTTCATCAACAAACAATAAGGAATGTTGTGAATTTCCTCCTTAGTGAATACATGGAGGATGGTGCTTCAATTTCAACGAGAAATTTATAACAACCAACAACATGTATGACCAATTCCACATACAACAACAACAACATACCCAGTGGAATCCCACAAGTGGGGTCTGGGGAGGATAGAATGTACGCAGACCTTACCACTACCTCATAATAAGTCACTAAATAGCAACATAAGATGGAATAACAAAGTGTTGCCTGCCTTGAGAAAGTGAAAGCACCCTTCAATTTGAGCACTAATCGCAGTTGTTATATGTCCATGACTTGCCATGACATCTACAAACCAGTAGAAGAATATGCAAAGAAAAGTAGAATACACATAAAACGGTTTGAACTATTTAATATCTACTGCAGTTAATTTCCACGAAGGAAACCGTATTTGCAAATTTTGAGGCAAAAGAGAGGATGTGCACTCCACCAAACAATAAGTAAAGACTTCGATAATCAAAACAGCAGCAATCAAGAGAGTAACTAACCTCTAAAGGTGTCATTAGCTCCAAAGGCTTCTCCCAGCTAGATTGCTTTGAAATCTTATTGTAATAATATCTTTAAAAAAAAAGAGCGAACAAATTAATTGATCACTCAGCTACTCCTCAATCCCAATCTAAATAAACAGGAAAACTAGGAACCATTGGAGAGTTATATCTTAGCACAGCAAGCAGCATAATATGAATTCTGAGAGATTGTCAAGTAATATGATTGAATTAATTGTTAAAGGACAACTTTTAAAAAGAATACCAAAAAAACCAACTCACCGTCTCCCATCAGCAGCTTCATACTCTTGCCAGTCAGATACAGTCTGCTGTGTAGCTGTGCTCGCCTAATTACAGTGCAAATTAATAAGGTAATAACAACATGAAGACTAAACTAGTATAGATGAGAGAATCAAAGTCAAGAACTTAACGAGAAAATGTTTCAATTTTTTTTGAGTAAGTGACATTTGTATTAAAATTCAGCAATTACGTAGTGCTAAACCCCTTTACAGTAGGTCAAAACATATCAATAAAATAAGAACTCCTAATCCTAGCAAGATTCTAACACATCTGGGATATTTTCTGCATCTATTTACCTAAATTGGATGGACAGCAAAAGAGACTGAAGTTCTATGTAGAATCTAATTATGGCAAGCAAAATAAAATGTTCCCATGATGCTAATCGCAAGGGATACTTCTTTGTATACCAAAAACACAAAAGCAAAATACAATCTGTTTTAATTTTCTGTACTGTTCTCTAGCTGGTCAGTGATTTTGAAATGCCAAAACAGATGTCCCACTGTCTCAGCTTCCTCACCACATAAGCAACAGTGTTTGACTATGATTATGTTCCTTTTTTGTAGATTCTCATGAGTCAAGACAGCTTTTGCTAACAACCAAGATAGACATGCCACCTTCAAAGGTGCTTTTGTTCTTTAGATTTTCTCACATGGCTATATGGAGTGTTGTGCCACTGTCGAGTTCAAAAAATTGTACCCTGAACTAACTTTATAAGCCCCTTTACTATCCCCATTCCACCTTAGTCTGTCCATTCCATTCTTTAGACCTTGAAAAGCTTCAACAACTTTGAGAAACCCAATCAGCCCAAGAATTTCCCAATCATTTAAACTTCTACAGAAATTTAACTCCCAATCTTGGAATGCCCAGGCGTCAGCTATTGTTTTGTCCTAATGGGTAGCTAAACCAAACAGATCAGGGAACTTCTCAGCAACTTCTCAGCAAGACTCCAATTACCTAACCACCTATCTTTCCAGAAGATGGTTTTCTTACCATCACATACAGTAATGGTAGTGTGGTTACTTATA